>JAKSZT010053767.1:13618154-13634078 GCA_026826555.1 Tolypeutes matacus
GCGACACGAGCTAGTTGTGGGCCGTCCGGCGTGCACTCCGGAACGGCGGGGGGGTGAAGAAGTTGTCAGGAGAGCGCAGGCCCGGCTCCCTGGTCTTCACGGAGGTTAAGGAGAAGTTGTCACAGGGTCGCCGTTTGGTGCCCTGTGGTCTCCCTGACAGTACTAAATGAAGAGACACCACTCACTTGCTTGCTGGAAGGTAAGACCTTTATTCAGCGAGTGCTGTGCAGTTTTATAGGCAATGTTGGGGGCGGGGTGAGCGTGTTGTCTTCTGATAGGGCGAAGCTGTTGCTGGGCGTGGGGGGAAGATTTGGGAGGGAGGGGGGAGGCTAGAGGAGAAGGCCAACATGTCCAAATAAGGTTATGGCTGTTGAGGGAATGCTGTGATAGGCTGAGAGAAATGGGGAAGTTGGGTCCGGGAAGAAGGTGGGGCGTAGTGCCCCGCAAACGCCTGAGGCAAGGTTTGGTAAACATTACCTCAAAATTCAAACATCTTTATAACTGCATTAAATATAAATGTATATAAATGAAAAAGTCTAGATAAATGGTAGAGATTGACAGACAATACATAAAAACAAATACCCAAGGTCCAACTCCTTTTTATCTACAAAATATGCAAACCCAAGACCCAACCTCTTATTGTCTACAAAAAAATTCAATAAAATATAATCACAGATAGTTTAGTTTCAATGTATACTAGGCAAATTCTAAGCAGTAAACTTGAGTGACTATATTTCCAGACTGGATTTGTTTTATTGAAAGTAATACTTCCAGGAATAAACAAAAACATGTCATAATGATAAAGGCACCCCATGATCATTAACACATAATGACCATAAGAATGTGTGCATCCAAAATGAAAGCTTCAAAATACATGGAGGAAAAACTGTCCAAACTAAATCAAACGTTTAAAAAATGTGCAATTGTCTTTGTATATCTCAGCATGTGTTCAGTAATTAAAAGAAATAAAGGAGTAAGAATAAAGAAGAAATAAACACTATCAACTAATTGACCTAATTGGCATTTCTGGAGCACTACTCATGAAAACAGCAGAACACATTCTTTCAGGGGCTGTTAGAACATGTGATACAGCACATACTGGGCTTGCTCTATTTTATAATTACACAAAGAGGAGAAGGTAAGCACTGTTCTTTCTCCTCATGAACAGTATTTTGTAATAAATAAAAACTTTATCAGTGCTTCTAATGTTTTAAGTTGCACTTTACTAAATTAATATTAGTTTTTCTACTTTTTAATTCTATATATAGTTGTAACTTACAATAAGAAAGTTTTATATATTTTGTCAAAAGTCTTTAAAGCATATATTTTAGTCTGCTATGCTGCTGAAATATAATGTACCAAAAATGGGTTGGATTTTACAATGGGGATTTATTTTAGCTTACAAGCTTACAGTTCTGAGGCAGTGAAAATGTTCAAATCAAGGCAGCATCAGGCAATGCTTTCTCCCTGAAGACCTGCTGCCAGTGATCCTGAACTTCTCTGTCACATGGGAAGCCACATGACAGTGACTGCTGGTCTCTTCCTACTTTCCAGGGTTTATTACTTTCAGCTTCTTGGTTTCATGGCCTGCTAGTATCATTTAAAATCACATAAAGAAATAGGAAATATTTAGGAAATTTTTAAGAAATTTTGTGCAGGATTTGTACATTTCTGAAATAATTAAATTAATCTGAAATAAATGTGGTAAATGTAATGTTCTTGGATTGGAAGACTCAATATTGTTAAAATGTAGACTACCAATTGACACATTGATTCAATGCAATCTCTATCAAAATCCCTCTCAGTTTATTTTTTTGGTAAAAATATAAAAGATAATCCTAAAATTTGCATGGAAATGAAAAAAGTGCTAAAATAGTCAAAACAATTTTTAAGAAAGGAAGAAAGTTGGATGACATAGGCTACCTGATTTCCAAACATACTAATGATACATTAATCAAGTGAGATATATATTGGTATAAACATAGAAGTTTATATCAACAGAATAGAATAGGGTTCAGAAATAGGCCCACATATGTGGCTGATTGATGTTAAGAAATGAACCAAAGTAATTAAATGGGGAAAGGATATTCTTTTTAACAAATGTTATGGGGAAAACTTGACATCAATTTGGTAAAAAAGAACATACATCTTTACATCACAGAATATGCAAAAAATTAATACAAAGAATAAAAAATCTTATCTTTCATGATTGAAATCATGTCAGTTGTAGTTTCCAACTGATGGTGTCAAATGGGGACTGAATAAGAAAGGTCAAAAGAACACTTTTGGGAATGATCAAAATATTCTATAATTTATTGGGGTTGTGTTCATGTGTGTATTACTTTGCACATCTCATTAAGGGATGCATTTTACTTTATGTATAGTAGGTCTTAAAAAATTGGATTAAAATTGAAAGAACTAATGTACCACTGCAAAAGTCTGACTCTTATAAACTAATAACACTATATGAAAAATATTTTAAAATATTAAGAATATTTCCCAAACAATTTAGTTATACTGACAGTATCACAAATAAAGCTCTCAAATCAAATATGCTTATGGCAGGGTGTGAAAAATCTATTGTTACTACAAAACTTATTTCACTGTTTATGACTTCTACGGATAGCTTTTGAAGTGAAATGTATACATATTCAATTATGCCCATGTTTTCTATAAATTAAAAGAAACTTTCAAAAGCAACTTTTTCCCAATAATTTATATATTTTTATACAAAAACTCTACAAAAATAAAAATTGTTTTGAAATAAATAGACTATCTTTGGAATAAACAGAAGTTTTCCATGTACCTAAATGGAATTTTCAACTTCTGGACATAGACAGAATCATTTAATTATGCCAGAAAACCTGTACAAGAGTTATGAAAAAATGTTCCACGCCTATTTTTTTTAAACAGGTGCCCAGGCTGGATGCATCTTTTCTTTTTCAAATCCAGAAACTGGCATTTAAACATACATGGTTTGTACACTTGAAAGAAAGACATCTATCTTCATTATGACAAAAAAAAGGCTCACAGGTAACAACATACACTATGTCATCCTATGACTTCTTGTATTAAAACTATGTGGTTATACAGGGTGTGAAAGGATTAAATCTATTCCCCAAATTTGGTGTCTGTGTTCATGAATTTCTGGATTACTCCAAGTTATTCTTTCCCTCAATGAAATATTAGTTAAAACCTGTAAAGGTCCATAGATAAATTTATGGACATTCATTATTATAAATGGAATTCTGTGGGAATTGTCTTTATGTGGTCATTTAGCTGTATAGAGGAGCATAAATAAGAAAAGAGAATGGTAGAACACACACAGTCCTATATTTCTGTCATTTACAGCTTCATTGTGCAAAATAAGTGCTCTGTTTGCCCTTATATATGTTGCTCTGCAACAATACATATAATTGTTAGATAGAAACTTTATACAAATTATGTGATTTTCAGTGTAAGAATGGCAGCAAAACTAAAGTAAATATAGTTTATCTGGATAAACTTTTATAATCCTAGGTAGAATAAATACAAAAATAAATTATAGGGCTAAATTAGATGACAAATGGTAATGTAAACTGACAGTTCCACTTAATTCTTTATGACATTTTAATTGGAGGCGGTTATAAGTTTAGGCTATTTCTTTAACAGGATATATACAAATAAGATACTATCACTTCCAGAATAAAAGTCATTGCTCCAAATATATAATGATATCTAGGGAATTTATAAGGTATTCTAGAACTCGTCAACTGGGTAGATCAGTTTACTTATCCATGATATGACTTTCTATACCATTTCTGCCATTTTTACCATTATTAGTCTGTTATTATTATTATTATACCAAGATTTGTTTTTCATAGTCTACAGAAAAATTGTCATATTATAGAGAATATGGACCAGACTTAGTTAATGCTAATGATGGCATAATGGGAAAACCAAGTAGACAGATTAATCTGTGTTTAATGCAAAGAAAACTGCTGTTTAATATGTGACCAATTTATCAATCTGTAATTAAAAGATACAGAATCCACTGATTATTGAACTGTTTTTACCATACTAACTGCTTGCCTCTCTGTGAACTTATTATATCACTAATTTTAAGTTGCCAGATGTGATTAAAGATCACGTTAATTATAAAAATGTTTGTTAATATTACATGAACATTATAATTTCTATTCAACTCTCTATTCTCTTAAAACATAGCATAGAATTTCTGAAATAAAATGACTCAATAGTACAGTAACTTTTAATAAATTTTGTTTCTTTTTGCTTGTTTTTGTAACCACTATGTAATGTGAATAACACATCTTGTGTATTCTGTTTAATAATCTTCCTATGGACATTTACATTATTCATTGTTATTCTTCATGAGACATATGAGGTTAAATATATACTGACATTTTAATTTCAATGAAATAATTTCAATAATGTATTATTATATCATATTTTTCTATTATTATATTATATAAAATTATGAAAACATTCATATTTGCAAATTATTTAAAATTCAGTTTTAAATTTGTGATTTGAGGAATTACAATAGAAAAAGATGTAAGAACAAATGAAATCATCTTGAAAATTTAATTCTTCTAATTGAAAATTGAAAAATTGACAGGACAGTTGAAACTCAGATTTCATCCCACTTGATAATGCTTCCATTGTTATGTTCAAAGAGAATCAGTTTAAAAGTAAAACACAGGAAAAGTGGTATACACATTGAATGACTGACTTGACCTAATCCGCAGTAGCCTTTGTCTTCCCTGTCTCACTTCCCACATTTATAAGTTTAGCATCTGTCGATAATGTGTGAGCACATGTAATGTCAAATTCTCACATTCTCTTTCAGTAGTGTAGTTCACATAGTTAAATCACAATTTTTGACACCTAAAATTTTTTCTTACCGGTTTTGAACTGAGCTTAAGATCTCTTTTAGTTTGCTAAAAGTTGTGAGGAACAATATACAAAAATGGGTTGGCTTTTCAAATGGGAATTTATTAGATTAAAAGCTTACAGTATGAAGCTGTGAAAATGTCTAATTCAAGACATCATCAGAGATGCTGTCTCACCAAGGTCAGCTGCTGGTGATCATGGACTCCTGCCACGTGGCTGGGTAAATGGTGGCCAGTTTCTACTTTCTCCTCCAGGCTCACTTTCTCCCGGAACTCAGCTATGAGTATGGCTTGCCTCTTTCTTCTCCTGAAAGTGGCTTGTGTCTTTCAGCTTTGGATTAAAGTGGCTTCCTCTACGCCTCTGTGTTCTTTTGATTCCAGCTTCTTGGTTCTTCTTTGTCTCTACAGCTTCTTCCTGTGTGTCTGCTGCTTTTAGTCTTCCATTTATAAAGGACTCCAATAAGCGCAGAAATAACATTTAAAAAGCTGTTTCTAGAGTATCAACATACAATAAAAAAAACAAAGTACCACCCCCACTCCCTCTCCAACATTTAAAGAACAGGTATTCAGTTGTAGTCCACTTTCCTTAATTTTCTCAGTTCTTTTTCTTCAGATTTTGACAACTGATGCATAGTGTTTTCTCCTAAATTTGTTTTATTTGCATCCTAGACTTTTTCAGTAAAATAGTTTTCTTCATCTGAATCATCACTTTAATTTTCTTCTTCCATATCGACATAGTCAGGAATTTCTTCAGCAGTTTTGGCCGCCTTAGACAGCAGTAATGAATTTACAAACACATAGCACAGAAGATAACTAAATGGAAGTACATGGGCTGGAGTGTGAAGAAGCTCACTAACTGCACGTTTGTTTTCTGTTAAGGGTAGTTGTACCAGTTCATTCCCCAAATCTTCATTTACTTTTTCGCCCACACAGATTCCTGCAATCTAATCAAAGAAACTTAACTAAAGTAATCTAATCAAAGGTGATCTCATCAAAAGATCTCTTAACTGAATCTAACCACAATGTCCCACATAAAATAGGCTTACATGTACAGCAATGAGTTAGCTTAAGAACATATTTTGCTGAGGTTCACAAAAGACTCAAACCAGCATAGGTTCTACATGAAATCTTATACTTTGTCCAGTGTTTTTATTTTGATGAAAATTGAATCACAGTCTCTGCCAAACATTAACAAATAAAGGACTTAAAAACTTTAAGGTAAATAACAATTGTTACCTTGACTACTTAGGTTTAATTTGCATATTCTACTAAAATAAAGCCATGTTTAAGTCACCAACTATTTATTGTGTTTCTACTGTAATCATAGATTATTCACATTTAAAAATCATGAATTCTATAATGAAAATTATGTGACTTTGGAAAACACCCCCAATTGAAATACAAATGGAATTAAAACAACAAAATGAAAGTAAAACTTTATGTTCATTAATCTATGCAAAAAGTTTAGAAAGCAGCCTTAGTGATTATACAAAGTAATTGAGAAATTTTCAACTCCATCTATTATTTATTAATGATGTCAGAATAATAAGTTTAATACTATGGGACTTAAATGTGAAAGAAAAACTATTTATTCAGTGTTTTCCATTTAGACATGTGAAAAAAAATTAACAACAAGATAAATCCTACCATCTATGAGAAAGTGAAATCTTTTTTTTACCATTTTTTTACTGCTAAATATCTATTTAAAATTGTATTTTATTTATATTCCCTAAATTCTGTTACTGTATTGAAGATGCATTATTCAATACTTTTATTACAAACATTAACTTTAAGTAACACATAGATGGTTTGTTTTACAAATCTAGAACCTTATATCAACAGATGCATTGTTCAATTGCATTTCCTAAGAACACATGGATTTAAGTGGTTGCAAAAAGGAAAACACAGCATGAAATATTCTTATTTTGAAATTAATATTTAATCATGGGTTTCCAAAATTTCAGTTGCCATTTTGCTAACTCAGAACAAGATTACTTTGCAGTAATTAATTGTGTTATAATTAACAGATGACAAATACACTAATAGTTGATGAATGCCAACAAGATCACAGAGTAATATGCTTCCAGAGAAGCCTCAAATAGAATTACAGAAATCTGTTAGAATAGCATCAATTTATTTGGGTCAGAATTGATGAATTAAAAAACCAGGGAAATCAGGCAACTATAAATATGTGTTCTGAATTGAGTTGTTGAAAACAAATAACTGAAGTGCTACTGGAACATGTCTGTTTCATTCATTTCTCTGTGCTCTCCCCACAGTTTCAGCTCTTCAGAGTTGACTTCGCTTCTCTATTCTGTTCTCAGAAAGGCCTGAGATATTGCATTATTTTTCCCATGAAAGGAGCAGATCACACTTGAGCAGAAAATTGGGGAACAGAGGAGAAATTGTAATTGGCTGTTTGTTATTAGGCAAACCGATTGGTTGCCATTGATTTTAAAAATTGAGTACTAGCAACTAAACGGCAAATATAGTGTTTCTTTTTCAGAACCTCTGGCAATAGTCTGGGTAAATACTAATAGCCAGTGGATAAGGTTTATAAAATTTGAGCTTTCTGTAAGATTTTGGTAATAAGAAATAGCATCAAAATTGGTCAAATAAGGAGTTTTTCTCCCATATAAGTTGATAAGTGGCAGATATTTTTTCTCAGTTTGACAGTCAGTTGGCTTTATATGCTGCTTGTAACTTTTTGTTTGGTTTATTTGCTTCTGACTATGCATTTTTTTCTATATTAGAGAAGTTGTGGGTTTACAGAACAATCATGCATAAAATAAAGGATTTCCATATACCACCCTGCAATTAACACATTAAATTGGTGTGAAACATTTGTGACAATTGTTGATAGCACATTTTTATAATTGTGCTATTAATTAAAGGCCAGGGTTTGATTTAGGGTTCACTGTTGAGTAGTGTAGTTCCACGGATTTTTTTTTTTTAAATATTCTATTACTATAAATACAATCCAACATTTCCCCTTTAAATTACACTCAGATATATATTTCAATGCTGTTAATTATGTTCAAAATGTTGTGCTACCTTCATGACCATCCATTACCAAAGCATTTTCATCATTCTAAATAGGAACCCCCTACATTTTAAGCCTTAATTTTCCATTTCCTATCACTAATCCATCCCCTGTAAACCTATATTCCAGATTAGGACTCTATACCTTTTTTTATGCTATTTCAAATCAGTGAGATCATACAATATTTTTGTGTCTGTTTTATTTCACTCAACATGATGTTTTCAGAGTTCATCCAGGTTGTCATTTGTATCCTTTCCAGCTAAATAATTTTACATAATATTATAATAGACAAAATATGACATATACTAGTATAGTATTGAAATTAGAATGCCAGTATATATAATTTATGTTTAACCTCATATATCTCATGAAGAATAACAAGGAATAATGTAAATGTCTATAGGATGATTATTATACAGAATACACAAGATGTGTTATTCATATTACATAACAGTTACATGCAAAAAGAAGCAAAATTTATTAAAGGTTACTATGCTATCGAGTCATTTTATTTCAGAAATTCTATGCTATGTTCAAGGAAAATAGAGAGTTGAATAGAAATTATAATGTTCATGTAATACTAACAAACTGTTATTTATAATTAACATGATCTTTAATCACACAGGCCATTTAAAATTAGTGATATAATAAGTCCACAGAGAGGCAAACAGTACAGGTTAAAACAGTTCAATGATCAGTGGATTCTGTACCTTTTAATTACAGATGGATAAATTGGTTACATATTAAACAGCAGTTTTCTTAGCATTAAACACAGATTAATCTGTCTACTTGGTTTTCTCACTATGCCATCATTAGCATTAACTAAGTCTGATCCGTATTCTCTACAATATAATAATTTTTTTCTGTAGAGTATGAAAAACAAATCTTGGTATAATAATAATAATAACCAAATAAGAATGGTAAAAATGGCAGAAATGGTATAGAAAGTCATATCATGGATAAATAAACTGATCTATCCAGTTGACGAGTTCTAGAATACCTTATAAATTCCCTAGATATCATTATATATTTGGAGCAATGACTTTTATTCTGGAAGTGATAGTATCGTATTTGTATATATCCTGTTAAAGAAATAGCCTAAACTTATAATTGCCTCCAACTAAAATGTCATACATAATGCATTAAGTGGAACTGTTAGTTTACATTACCATTAGTCATCTAATTTAGTCCTATAATTTATTTTTGTATTTATTCTACATAGGATTAAAAAAGTTTAACAAGATGTATAGCAAAAGTTTTGTCAATTTTATTTCTCTTTTCAAGGAAACAAATTTTGGTTGTATTCATTCTCTCTATCGATTTTTGTTTTCAATTTCATTTACCTCCACTCAAATTTTTAAAATTTCCTTCCTTCTGCTTGCTTTCGGTTTAGATTTTTCTCTTTTTCTAGTTCTTCCACATTTCAGGTTAAGTCTCTGATTGAAGTCTTTCTTCTTTTTTATTTATTTATTTATTTATTTATTTATTTATTTATTTATTTATTTTTAAAGATTTTATTTATTTATTCATTTATCCCCCTCTTGCTGCTTGTGCTTGCTGGGTCAGCTAACCACGCCGTGCGGGCAGGCTTGCCTTCCACCAGGAGGCCCCGGGAACCGAACCCGGGGCCTCCCATATGGTAAACGGGAGCCCTACTGATTGAGCCAGAGCCGCTTCCCATCTTCTTTTTTAATGTAAACATTTAGAGCCTAAATTTCCTTCTCAACACTGCTTTCCTAATTTCACTTGCGATTTCCTCATATATATATATAAATTTCTTAAAGATATTTAGGTTACATAAATGTTACATAAAAATTACAGGGGATTCCCATATGACCCACTCCCTAGCCCTCCCACATTTTCCCACATTAACAGCATTCTTCATTAGTATGGTACATTTGTTACAATTGATGAACACATTTTGGTGCATTGCCACTAAGCATGGATTATAGTTTAATTTGTAGTTTATTCTATCTCCCACACAATTTTGTAAATTATGACAATATATATAATGGCCTGTATTTGTCATTGCCGTGTCTTTAAGGACATTTCCCACGTCCCGAAAATGAGCCCATATTACAGCTATTTTTCCCTCTTCTTCCCCTCAGAACCTCCCGTGATAACTGCCTCTACATCACTGATAAAAGATCTTCTTTAATCCATTGTTTCTTTAATTTAATTTAATTTAATTTAATTGTTTAATTTCTACCTATTTGCTAATTGTCCATTTCTTCTTCTGTTATTTATTTCTAGTTTCATCCCTATGTGGTTGAAGAATATACGTTGTATGATTTGAATAATTTTGAATTTACTGAGACTTGTTTTGTGACTTAATATATGGTCTGTCCTGGAGAATGATCTATGTGCACTTGAGAAGAATTAATATTATGTTATTGTTGGATGAAGGGTCCTAAATATGTCTGGTTTTAGGTGCATATTTATTTATAATTGTTACATTTTCTTTTTGTATTGTCATCTTTTTCATTATATAATGGCCATATTTGTCCCTTGTATCTGTTTAAAATTTAAAGAGAAAATTTAAAAGTAAATTTAAGTCTCTTTTAAATGATATTAGTATAAAATCTCAGCTTACCTTTAACTACTTCCATTTTGTATTTTACCATCCTTTGACTTTCGACCTACTTGCATTTCAAATTTATGGTAAGTCTTTTGCACACAGCCTATAACTGGGTCATGCATTTTTACTCACCCTGCCAACATCAGCCTTTTGACTGGAGAGTTAAATCAATTTACATGTAAAGTCACTACTGATAATGCAGGACTTTCTTCTGCCATTTTGATATTTAGCCTTTGTATGTATTATACCTTTTTTGTACCTCAATTCTTATATTAATGCCTACTTTTATATTTATTTTTTATGTCATACTATATTGATTGCCTTCCCTTTTCTATCTGGATATATTTTTGCATCTATTGTTTTTTGTTTGTTTGTTTGTTTTTTGGTTACAAGGATGTTAATATATAACAAACTAAATATATAACAATCATATTTAGTTTGATACCAGATTAACTATGATAGCAATCACTTATACATTTCATTTACCTCTGCCCCCCTCCTTTTTGTGTAATTGTTACTAATTATATCTTTGGCATTGTATGTCCAAAACCATAGATTTATCATCACTTTTGGTGCATTTGCATTTTAGCAGCTCTAGGAAGTAAGGAGTGGCATTATATACCAAACAATACACTACAATAATAGTGTATTTATAATTATGCAAATGGTTACCTTTACCACAAGTCTTTATTTCTTTATGCTGCTTTGAAAAACACTCTCTAGTGTCTTTCCCTTTCAGTCTGAAGAGCTCCCTTAAGCACTGCATGTAGAGCAAGACTAGTGGTGATGAACTCCCTCAGCTTTTGTTTATCAAAGAATCACTTAAGCTCTCCCTCATTTTTCAAAGGTAGTCTTACCAGATACAAAATTCTTGGTTAGCAATTGTTTTCTTCAGCACTTTAAGGATTTCAGCCCACTGTCATTTTGCTTCCATGGTTTCCAGTGAGAAACTAGCACTCAATCTAATTGGGACTTCATTGTACATTAACATTTTCCTTTTCTCTAGCAGATTTCAGAACTTACTCCTCATGCTTTACATTTGATTGTGTGACCAGTATATGATGGGGTGTATTTATCTTCATGTTTATCTTGTTTGTTGTTCTCTGGGCTTCTTGAATGTACATAGTCACATCTTTTTATAAGTTTGGGAAGTTCCATTTCATTATTTTTTTGAATAATCCTCTGTCCTTTTCTCCTTTTCTTCTCCTGGGATTCCCATAATGTGTATATTGGTATGCTTGATGGTGTCCCAGATGTGTTTTACGCTATTTTCACTTTTGGTAATACCTTTTTAATTTCTGCTCCTCAGCCTGACTCATTACAAGTGTCTTGTCCTTGAATTTACTGATTCTTTCTTCCACGACCTCTACTCTGCTCTTGAATCTATCCTGAGAAGTTTCCATTTCACTTATTGTTGTCTTCGTATCCAGTAGATCTATATGGTTCCTTTTTACATTTTCTGTCTCTTCACTAAAATTCTCACATTGTTCATTCATTGTTTTCCTGATGTCTTCTGGTTTTTGCTCTGCATTTTCCTTCATCTCCTTGATCAAGATGATGTTTTAAAGGCTTTGTTGAGTATGTCCACATTATTTTCTTCTTTCATTGCACACTGTGTATTTTAATAATTAAAATGTTATCTCTGGAATTTATTCCCTAAGATATCAGTTTCTTTATTTTGTAATCAGTTGTTAATAAAATATATTTTCCTGAGCTTCAGCTTTCCCTTCAGTAATGTCTGTCCAAGTCAAATGCCTTGTACAGGGATTTCCATGTTTTAATGGGCCTCTGTCTTGTCCTGGGTTTTTGCACATTAATTGTTTTGAAGTTCCCATGTTAAAAGGAGTTTGTTGTCCTGTTGTTTTCCCAGAAGACAGATTTCCTGTTCCCAGGTGATTGAAGCTGGAAAACTTTGCCCCAGATTGTTTGCATCTGTAGGTTTTTATTATTATTATTATTATTATTATTATTATTATTATTATTATTGTCTGCTTTTGTCTGGAGGGCAAATTCTGGGAGGAGTGGCATACCACAGAGTACTTTTCCAAGTCAGTCTTCCACAGCAGAAGTATGTCCACGGTCCCACAAATGGGGGACATACCACCTTCAAAACTCCTTGAGGAGGGAATCAGAAAGGGCACCAAAGTCTTCTTCCATGGCTCCCCAAAGCTGAGCTATTGGCCTACACAGCAAATGCAGCCCCTTAAGTGTCTCCTGCAACCATAAAGAAAGACAGCATCTTTAAGTCTCCATTGCCATGGCCTTCGTTGGGTGGCTTGAAACAATGGCTGACCTCAGAGCCAGGCATCCAGGGATCCAAAGTCACTGATGAAAAGATCTAATCAGTGGTTAGCAGTGCCCAACACTGGTCTTGGGGAACAGCATTTTATGTCTATTTCTGGACCTCATAGCACACTGCTATAAGGGGGAGGGGGTCTGTAGCCATCACAGAGAGGTAGCAATATACGTCTCTTTACCTTATTTTCTCTTACTCCTGCTAACATCTGTGTCTGATCGCCCACAGCTGAGCTCAGAAAGAAAGTGAGCCTGAAAGAGAGAGCAGAGAGAGGCTCTCAGACCCACCATTTACCTTGACACATGGCAGGAGTCCAGGATCTGCCAGCAGCCCACATTTGGTGAGAAAGCATTTCTGATGATGCCTTGATTTGGACATTTTCATGGCCTCAGAATTATAAGCTTTTACCCCAAATAACTTTCTATTATAAAAGCCAGCACATTTTTGATACTTTGCCATAGCAGCCCTGTAGCAAACTAAAACGTTATTTATACATAGGTATTCATAACTACTCTATTTTCATTATCAGTTATGGATTTTAGCATTGTTATAAAGTATCCTGTTTTTCTGGTAGAAACCCAACTCATTCTTTATTGAGTTGGCATTTATTGTCTGGCATTTATTTTCTATACCTACTGTTTTTTAGACTTTTTAAATATATATATATTTAAAGGGAAACATATATATATTAGCTTTTTTATTTTTTAGATATCAGTTATTTTTTTTACTTACTTCAAGGGAAGCTTGAATGATTAGTGGAGGAAAATTCCTTGGTATACTCACCTTTTGTTTCATTTTCAAGAGTTAAGTATTCATTTCCTTTGTTAATTTTTTTCAGTTTTTGGCTGTCATTCTAATGTGATGCTTATAAAGGCCATTGTGTGGATTGTGTTTTAGGTAAGAGCTATCTTAGAATGGTGTATACTTTTTCAGTGACATCAGCACAAAAGGCAATAATTGCTTCCAAGATTATAGCACAATGAAAGGATTTAATATTATTATTCATAACTTACAAAATGTTGGCACTTGCATTTCAAATGACATTTAGTACCAATCTTTGAATCTTTAAACTGTCATAAACTCACAATAAGGTTGTCAATTCCAATGTGCTAAATATAACCATGCCAGAAACATGCCAAAATATACCACTAATTGACTACATCCCATAGAGTTTTAAAAATAACATACAATCTTTTTAATAAGAATAAATTTGAGCAATGTTCACTAAATTACATATTCATTATATTTCTTTGAATGCATAATAAAATTTACTTAATGAAAATAATTTCTAAGTTTATCAAATGCCACAAGAAAACAAATTTATAACATAAGGTTACAAATAATTTGAATAAAGGATGTATTTCTTTAATTTAGAACTTCTTCCATTTCTGGAAGAAAGTTCTAAATTACTCTTCTTTTACTATTTATTCAAGTTTTTATTCAGGATCTTAGAATAAACCTATGATACATCCAGTGATGAAACTAGAATGTAGTTTTTATAATTTCTAGTTCTAACTAGTTCTACTTAGTTCCACAAAGGAAACCAATTATAAATTTAATTTATGTGTCCCTGCTTTATTAGCCATTATAACTTGCTAAGGTGCTGTTTAGCATCATACTTTTTTTTACTATAAATTTTGTGTTATAAATAGAATACACCTATGGTAGCAAGTGGAGGGTCAAGTACTAAAGAGTTTATTTTTGTCTGCAATAAAATTGTATCCTATTAATTATACAGAAGAAAGCAAATAAAAAACACCACAATGAAGCAAAAAAAAATCTATCAACATAAGACTGTCAGAGGCAAATATAAAAATACCTACTAATAGTGTTTAGGGTGATTGTGTAGGTACTATATAGTATGTACAAATCAGAGTTTGTAATAAAACACTTTGGCTCAGGAAAACAGCCCTGAGTGAAAATATATGATCTCTTAGTCTGCTGAAAGACTGAAATCTGAAAATATGTTGAAGAAAACACATTTTAATTTCAATACAAGGTGGATTTAAATATATGTCCCAAGATAAATAAAATGGGGGAAGTGAGCAGAAGGACCAAAATGAGTTCCAGTTTTAAGTTGAATATCTGGAAAAGAATAAAGTAGATTATTCTTAGAGATCAAAAGATTTAGTCAGGAATACATGGCAGTGTGTGATTGTTTTTAAGGTGTGTGGACATGAGAAATTTTTGCTATAAAGAAAGCGATTCCAACAGGTGTTAAATGTAGAAGTAGGCAGCATGTGGATAATGGAGGGCAAGACTCTGACTAGGGCAGTGAGCTATCTGGATACTGGACAGAGTCATAGCAATTGGGAATAAAGTCACCTTATTACTGGCATACTTGAGAGCTAAGAGCTGTGCAGCAACACCAACAGGGATACTTTCATGCTGAGATCAGGCTTGATTGCCCTAAAAGTCCTTATGCCCATTCTGCATAAAGAGTAGTGTGTCCCTGGTGCCTGGACCAGTGCTGTGTTTATAGATGGTAATTTTAAATTCAGCACCCAGGAAAAGAATTAAAGAGAGATGGGAAGGAGATGTTAAAAATTTTTAGGCCTTAATTTTTTTTCTTTGCTCTGGAGTGCTTAATATCAAAGAGAGACACACAGATGTGTTAGAAAATTCAGTACCCAAAGCTCATTTAAACAGAGCTCTCTTAAACAGAGAGCTTTCTTGTTATTCCATAATAAGCACTCAACAGATTGAATGAATGGACCTTTTTGGCTGGAAAGTAAATTAACCTCATGTGGCTAGATTGTTCTTAATATTAGTATACAACTAAAGAGAGTATCTCCAAAGCTTACCTTCCCAAAAGAAACATTAGTTTTTATACTTCCTATGTAGGCTGTTCAGGTGCATCTATAGAAAGTAGCAGATTAACAAAAGTGTTTACTGCCCTGTTGACCACCCAACTGGCAATTCATATTCAGAGCTAATAAAATCACTTAGTCTTTTTGTTTGTTAATAGGATTTAAAGTTCATGCCTTCAACTTTTGGCTTTTATTTTCCTTGATAATTCATCAGTCAGACACTCAAAATACAAATATTTTATTAGTATTAATGAGTTTTATAAAACATTGCAGTGTATTTCATATATAAAACATTACAATTTATT
>JAKSZT010053767.1:13644078-13791232 GCA_026826555.1 Tolypeutes matacus
GGGGGATGGGGCATGGTCACGATGGGTGGATAATCACACAATAAATGAGGGAATCTGAATTCCTAGCCTGGAGAGCTCTGTCACAGTCTCCAAGGAGCAACAATAGTCCTCTGAGTGTAGGGACAGTGCTTGTGGACGCTTGAGAACCCATTACACCACAGAGGATCCTTCAACAGTAGCAACTGAATAGCAGAAATGCGTGGGTTACTTTATTTAATGATGTAATAAATAATTTATTTTATCATATAGCCTAGATAATGATATGATCATATATGTTAGAAGCTGTTATGGATTGAACTGTGTCTTCCCAAAAGACATGTTCTTGTCCTAAACCCAGTCCTGTGAATGTGAATTATTTGGAAATAGAGTCTTTGAATATATGATTTGTTAAGATGAGGCAAAAACTGGATTAGTGTGAGCCCTAATTCAATATGGCTGGTAAACTTATAAGAAAGGGAGAATTGAACACAGACAGAATGCCAGGTGAAAATGGAGTCACAGAGCTCCGTGGATTGCCAGCAAGTCACTGGCTGAAGCCAGGAGTAAAGCATGAACAGATTCGTTCCTATGGACTTCAGAGAAAGCAGACCCTGCCTACACCTTCTATGAAATTCTTCTCCTCCAAAGCTCTGAGTCAATACATTTCTGTTTTATCAGGCCACCCAGTTTATGGTATTTATTATGGCAGCCTTAGGAAACTAAGGCAAATACTATTTTAGAATGTCAAGAAAACAGAGAAACATGGAATGAAATGAAATATTATTGTCAGGGGTTCTGATTTATTGAGAACAATCTTTATGCATCAATTTATCATAGAACTAGAATTACTAATTCCTACTCATAAAACCTACTGCTTTAACCCAGAATTTCTTTTTCCTATTAATCATTTTACAAAATCTTCTGCAAAATTTCCAAGTAATTCTAAGAATAAAATCATAAAACATTTTAGGATTACTCAACACTACAGAAAGCTATATGTAATGGTTTGTCAGGAAAAAATCATTCCAATTTATATGTGACAAACTTAAAAGTTTGATTAAAATGAGAATAAATATAAAATACATGAAAAATCATTAGATCCTGTTCATTTTAATATAATATTCATAATAATCCCCACACCTTATGTATGCAATGTAACAATGTATAATTAAGAAATGTAAAACTATCAAATGAGTGAAAGGAAAGATTTTACTCTGGAAAAACACTCAATTATAGCTGATATTAATTGTTCAAAAATATTTTTGAAAAACTGAAGGGAGAAAGAAGATGTGAATTTGTTTTATGCTCAAAATACAGTATCAACTACAATTTGCAAAGTCAACAGTGTTTTATACATAGTTCAAACTTTTCTTATCAATACCAATTAATTTTCTTGCTACTATTTCTTGGGAGAGATAATATTCTAATTTCCTCTAATTCCTAAAGGGCAAATAAAATTATCTTTGAACACATCTGGTATTGTATGTAAACTTTTAATTGTTTAGTTACAAATCTAGAGCCCTGTATTTAGTATTTAGAAGAAAGCAATTTACTATTAAAATTAATCACTAAGCAAACATTGGGGAAAAAATGTAATATTTTATAAAATGCATGCAAGTTCATATAATATTTAACATATTTAACTATTGACTTTGCCTATTTAAAATATCCTATTAAATTTGTATCATCACATTAGCAAGTATAATTTCCTTATTTTAAGATAAAAAATATATAGTTACCTTTAATTAATTTTTTATTTTCATCTTCACACAGCAATGGGAAATCAATGAATCCAACTTATTTGACATGTTTTTCATTGTCGGAAACACAGGAAAAACATCTAGTGTTTATAAAGATAAATTTTGTGTTCCAAAACAGTTAACTGAGAAAATTAAGGCAGTTGTATTTCTAGTTCTAAACTTTGCATTGTAGTTTCTAACTGTTTGAAGATCATAATTTTTTTAGTCACAGATAACAAGTCTATTCATTTAAAAAATAACTAATAGCTAAAATTACACTGTAAGTTAATAAGTTACAGGAAATATATATGCATTAATGCCATTTCAACAGATCCAATATACAGGATAAAAAAATGTCTTTAAATGTGTATTTCTTTTTTTTTTTTTGCTTTTGTGGGAGGCTATTTCATAAAGCTATCAATATTATTATTTATTATATATATATTTTAGAAATTTTCAGTTTAAGAAAACAAAAATAAATAAATGATCTCAGTATTTTAGCTAAAAAAAATATATTGGAGTCTAATATCAGCAGACTAAAATTAAAGATCAAAATTTCCTGTCAACTTTGTTTCATAAAGGCTAGGCCTAAATCCAAGAAAAATCATTGTCAAGTCCTTAAGGTGTTTTGAGTTAAAGAATGGTGTTCCTTTAAACCAAACACTTTGCACTGTGCTGGAAAAATACAAACAAACAAAAACATGAGAAATTTTACTTTTTATCTGAATATTTCATCATACATTTTTTCCCTATTGCAGTGGTTTATGTCATGCCCAATTTTGCTATGCTATGAATTTTGTATGGTGCCCTTCCTAGTAATTATAAATTTAACTTATATAGAACTCAATTCTACCTTCATTATTCTCATTTTTTCTTCTCTTCACTGACCTTGAACTGCAAGCCAACTTTATTTGCACAATCTGTTAGAAACCACAGATGGCTTGAAATGATTGTGTTCTCAAATTGCTAACTATAAAGAGCCAAGTCACCTCAATTTTCCTGGTAAGCATTGTACCAGCAATATTCATTTTCTAATTGTCAGCAGTAAGAAACTATTAAGAGCTAGTAAATACAAAAATGATATCGATGATATTTGTGCTAATTAGTATTTCTACATGTATTTGCTATCTAAGTGTCATGGCTCATTTATTCAGCTGACATTAGTCCAGAGAAATTCTGTCCATCTGTTTGAATCTATTTTAAACAGGATCATTGAAGAAAATGAACTTATAATAACATATGGTAACTAAATTCAGTATGAATGATCTACTGCATTGAGTAACATAGAGAAATTCTCTTGTGCAAATACAAATGTTTACAAGACAAAGTGGCTCTTCCAAAATGGATAAAATTGCTTGGGAGGGAAGTAAATCATGCTTTTCAGTCCTTGTCAGTTATATGCAGTATTCTCAGTCATATTGGGTGGTTTAAGATCACACCACATGTATGCTCCATGTTTCACCTTGTATAGTGATTTTTTAAATTCTTTGAAGTTTACTGCTTAAAGTAGAAATTTTATATTTATTCAACAGATTCAAAGTTATAAGAAATGCAGAAGACAGATTCTCTGCATTTAAAAGCTTTAGAGCCTAGCCACTCTTACACAGAGGGAAAAATGCTAAAGGTAATCTTCTAAATCAGGTAATTTCATTCCCAAGCATGTTTTGTTTTCCTTTATGACCTGGTGATCACTTTTGTTGATAACTGGACAATGCAGTGTCACAGTGTTTCACAATTCACATCAGGACACTTCGGTTGTCATTGAAATTTTAATAGATAGGTTTAAGTCTTTTTATTTCATAATGTTTTATTTTATTGGGAAGATTTTAATATTGTAAAGTTTTAAAGAAAGGTAAGAGTAAAACAATAAGAACTATGCTATATATATTTCAAAAATGTTATTTAGTTTTATATTTCTACATATAGAAATAAAGGAATCTATAATTCCAGGACAAATTCTAAGCATTCTCCTCACAGTACTTTTCATTCACACATCTCTTTCTCAGCTTTACTCTTAAATTCTAATATTCCATATAATCACTATGTCACCTGCCTTCAGTGAACATTTTTCTACTTCTTAAACCAGAAAGCCAGACAAAATTTTGAGACATCTAGATGAGACAGGAGGAATATAACTCCATAGAGTTTATCCAAAAAATTGCATGAGTGTCGTGAATAAATACAATAAATTTACTTATTGTAAATATACAATAAATAAATACAATTGCTACAGTATGAGAGAGGATAATTGGAAAATTGATTTATTTAATTGTACCTTTTTCTCCCCTACACGTAATATAAACTTCTCTAAACTTTTTAACATTTTTATATTGCATACTCAATTAATTGAAGTATATGAATAGACAGGGTGAATATTTTCATTCAACACTGTCATATATGTGTCAGTGTCAGGCACAGTTCTAGCTGCTAGGAATATATTAATAAACAGATTAACTTCTTTGCCTTCAAGGAGATTATATTGCTAATGGAAAAGTGAAATAAATCACTTGTGAATAAATAATCCAATGAGACAGTGATCAGCAATACAATCAAATATTTGGTTCATTAAACAAAAATACAAAAGAGAAAGACATGCCCTCAAAAAAATATTCATCAGTATTTGAAACAAATTTGTCTATAACTTGAATAGAAAGTTGGCAAGGAAGCCCAAGGAAGTTTTATTTCAAACATAAAACATACATTGAAATGGCATGATATTGTTTCTCACAAAACCCATTTTTAGATATTAGTATTACAGAGTAAACACTTTTGTGGGAAATTTTATTGGACCTGGTAGGATATAATTCCAGAGTAAAT
Source organism: Tolypeutes matacus (assembly GCA_026826555.1). Taxonomy (NCBI): domain Eukaryota; kingdom Metazoa; phylum Chordata; class Mammalia; order Cingulata; family Chlamyphoridae; genus Tolypeutes; species Tolypeutes matacus. The sequence goes on from JAKSZT010053767.1 coordinate 13,648,614, forward strand.
GTTGAAAAAAAGAGATATTTTTCTTTTTATCTAATCATAAGATTAGATAAAAGCTTCCCATTTTCAGTCTATTTTATAGAGCCAAGGCATATAATTTTTAATTTAACATGTCTTCAAATTGAACGTTGGCAGTGTATTTTTCCATTCTTTACTGAATGAAAGTACACTTAGAAATTAGAGAAATTGCACAAAAGTTTATCTCAATACTCAATTTGCTATATCTACAATATATTTCTAAAAACTTCACTATCTTGGCCTTTCAGAATCTCATAATATATTATACAAATGAGGATTATACTCAAAAAGAATGTGTAAGGTGCTTCCATAAAGGGATAATAAATGAAAAGGGATAACAGTGCTCCTTGCTTTTCACTCTGGCCTGTGAAGTGTGTGAAGCACAGCTCCTTGGTGGAAATGTATGGAATAAAGACCCAGGAAATGCAAATGCAGTGAAAGAAATGTTTTGAAAGCACTTTTCATGAGATTTCTTATATTTTATGTGTTTAAGTCTTCCTTAAGAGCTAAATATACCATAGTTACTAACACACTTGGAGGAAACTGTCTCTAACAAAACAAATTTTAAAATGCTGTAGATGATACTGAAGGCAACAACACTGAAAACAGTTAAAACTAAAGCTAGTAAATGTATGGAATTAGGATTTTGACACTGCAATAGAGACATTAAATAAAATCAATATTGTGAAATGATAAGAAAGCAAAATGCAGACAAAGGTCAAGAATTCCTAACCGATTTCTTCAAACCTATGCTTCAATCTTATTTTATGTCATATTTTTTATTGTTTAATTGTGCTTTTATAAATAAATTATTTGAAAAGAAATTTCATTTTTCATTATCTGCATTCAGAAGAAGTATGCTGCATATGGTTGTCAAGTTATATTAATTAATTTATTTATAAACATCATTAAATAATGTGATTCTTGAGCTGAAGGTATACCTTAGTATTAACTTGAAATATTTCTAGGAATTACATGAAGAAACATAATATGCTGTAGATTAAATAAAGAATGATGGAAAATAAAGTAAAGCATTGGATCTATGGAATTTACTTAAAACCCCTTAAAATAGTGTAAAACAATTTTTAAATAAGTTTAAAAGGAGAAAGAATGGATGTCAGCAACAAATTATGGGGGAATGCTTGGAAGATTGAAAGCTGATAGATATTATAATGACAAAGCTGAAGGAACCATGGTGCAGTCAATGCACTGTAAGAGGAAGCCAGAGTGAAGGATATTGTTGATTCAGAGAAATGCTTACCCCAAATGACCAAATCCAAAAGAAGGAAAAGGAGCAGTTTTAATTCTCAAGGTAGTTACAAGCTTGCAGTCCAGTTGTTGGGTTAAACAATTGCCAATCATTGATATCTTCTGCCCCAAGCTTAGCATGAGAAAAAAATTGCCCCTCATAGACATTTGACCTAGGCTAATTCCTGAGGCTTACACTCTTAAGAAAGCAGACAGTCTTTTTTGTGTGGATGTAGGTATTTGGGTGAGCTGCAGAACTGTGTTGGAGGACTTCACAACACAGACAAGAGGGAAGAAAGAAGCAACTCAAGGGGAGAAATACATACTTCATCACCAGAATAACGTTCCCCAAGCTGCAATGGAAAGGAGGAATAAAACATAGATAATGTTACAAATCAAATAGCAGAGATACTAAGAAAGCATGGCAAATAGAAAACATGGCAGCAACAACAATATCAACAACAAAAACACAACAACAAAAATAAAAGAATGATATGGCTATTCGATAACTATTTATTTATTGAGAACTTATTAATACAGGGCCTGTTCTCAAACTTTGATGTTATTTTTAATCTCATCCATCATGTCTTTCATTCTCATAAGCCCTGATATTTTTCTTCCTAGGCTTTCAAATTTTTCTTTATGCTCAAAAGTGTCTTCTTAATATTCTTTATCTCTTTAGTCATATTTTCCTTCAATTCTTTTAAGTGATTTAGGAGAGTTGTGTGATTATCATTGATTAGTTGTCTTAAATTCTGTATCTTGTCAGGATATTTGGTTTATTCCTTTACCTGGGCCAACTCTTCCTGTTTCCTAGTATGGTTTGTAATTTTTTGCTGATGTCTAGGCATCTAAATATGTTGGTGAATTTACTCTGATGGTGAATTTCTCTCTCTTGCCTAGATTTTTTTTTTTCCACAGCTCTTCTTTGATTTTTGTTCAACTTTTTCTAAGTTTTTTAAATTGCCCCACTTATGTTATCAATATCAGGCCAGAAACTCACTACTGGGTCACAGATTTTCTCCAAGGGGCCTTAAGAGAGACTTAAAAGTAGGTTTGTTATTCTCCATACAATTTTCTAAATAGCCAGCGAACCTTTCCAAAGAGGTGTTTCTTTGAATTTCTGTTTTCTAGTGCTTCTGGTCTGGTGAGAGCCAAGATTCAAAGAGGGCACTGCTGGCTGAATTCACTACAGAGAAGCCCTCCTACTCCCCCTCCTTCTTCCCTTGTAGCCGCTGATAGGGAGAAAGACATCTCTTCTCCTCTCAGTTGGCTCCAGATGCCAGGGGTTTTACTCCAGCTTAATGACATGAGGATGGGGGATGGGAGCTCTTTCTGGCCACCACTGGGATTTGGTAACTCATGTTTGTTCTTTTGGTTTTTCATTTCTCTGTCCCTCACCCTCCTCAGAGTTGTGCAGCCCTGTCCTGGTCTGCTGAACCCTAAAGCACGTCCCTTGAACAGCTTTTGGTCTTTTCTGCATTGTTTTTGTGAGAGAGTTGAGCCCTTCCTGCCTATTCTGATGCCATCTTCCCAGAACTCCTGGATTTGTTATTAACATATTGAATGCTTCTAATAACCAGATGAGGTAAGCACTGTATTTATTCTACTGTTGGATATGAGAAAAGAAGTTACAGAGAGGTAAAGGAAATTGCCTTTGGTTGTATAGTCTGTATATATTGGCTACATATTGTTTTTACTACAAATAAGGGAGAGCCATTGAGTCAAAGTACATTACTCACAGTCAATAGGTAAGAAGCATTAGTGATACATTTTGAAACCAAGAATTTGTTCACTGCTCTCTTTTAGTACTTTCAAAAAATGTATTCTTGATAAAGAATACCAAACATTTTTTAAAAGACAAGTTATCCACAGAGAAAATATTTATCAAGTTTTATCAAAGTAAAATATTTAGAATATATTAATATATCTAAAAATCAATAAGAAAAATAGAAATAAGCCCATAGATAATTAGCCAAGAATATCATCTGACAATTCAGAGAGAAGGAGAAATGTAAATGACCAAAAAAACTTTATTCTTCATGGAGAATTTCAGTAAATTCAAATTAAACAGCACAATTGACAAAACTCAAAAGACTCTAATATAGTTGTAGTTAAAATACACGTTGGTAAATATGTAATTTAGAGATGTAATTTTAGATTTGGAAGGTGATTTTAATTTTTCAGATTGAAATATGCATGTCATTTACCCTAGATATCTACTTATAGGTTTTTAATCCTAAAGAAATGCACTTACAGGAGAAAGAGGCATGGTACAAGAATATTTATTTCGGCATTGTTTATAAAGATAAAATACCAGGGAAACCAGCTAAATGTTCAAACTAAGAAATGGAGTTTATTTATCTATAATAATAATGTCATGGCATATTAGGAAATAAAGTCATTCTATGTATGGGGAAAATGTATCCAAGAAATAAAGTCATTCTATGTATGGGGAAAGGTAAGAATAACAAGTAACTTGCAGAACAAAAAGAAACCATTTATGTGAGTTAAGAAAAGAAATAAACAGAAAATTTGCATTGCATACATACAGATCAATAAATACAAAGCATATATAAAAGTTTAGCTGTTGTTTTGAGAAAGACAGTGGGATGTATGTGAAGAGAGGAAAGGATGTAAAGAGATATTTTGACATTTCATATTTTTTCATATTCTGAATAATTCATATAAATGAGTATGCCCTATATATAAATATGAGAGAATACATGCATATATACATATATATATTATAAAAGTATGTATGTATGTATATATACACGCATTCTTTGTATATATATGTTGTGTGTGTATATATATATGAATATGCATATGCATTCATACTTTTAAGGTTGGAAGGCATTAAATAAACTTTAAAGCTTAAAATAATATTAAAAAAAAAAAACCAAAATACAAAAAATAATATCCACCTCTTCAGAAACTATGGGTGAGACAGCATGAGTAATAACTAAAAATCAAGATACAGGCCAAAGCCTGCTTATCCCTGCATTTCTTCCTCTCCCATCACTAAAATTCTTTCCTGAGCTTGCTTTACAGACAATCACACTCAGCTGCATGTGGGAAACCAGAGCATGGACAGAAACGCAAATTCTTGTCCCCTGAACAACCCTTGAGACACAAGGGACAAAAATCCCCTTCCTTGAAGCCAAGATTACAGCTATGAGGAGACTAGCTATAAACACTAGGTACCCCTATCGTTCTTATTTACAGACTTGGGTAGCACAAGAAGTATTGTCTCAATACCTTCTACTGGGTAGACATAGCTGGTGGAAATCAATAACACAAACTCTCCCTTACTGGATATTTATTTTCTGACTCTTTGAATTTAGAGAGCCCCGATAACTACACCAGCATCAGCCTGCTTTCTCAACTCTTTGACTTCCTTCCTGGATAGGAAGTCATGGAGGCATGTGACTGAAGATTAGGGCACCAACAGAACAGCACTCAATCCTTAGAAGTCACAGGATATTTCTAGTTATGTGGAAACAAAATAACATTCCCTTACTCCTGGCATGGGACCTGTGGCTTTATCTCCCTAATGACAGACATATGATTATCAGAAAAAACTCAACTCATCTCTAACCCTAAATTTAGGATGTCTTATCTTATATTAAATTTTCCTTCTGAAATGACAACCCTTGAGACACTAGGAACAAAAATCACATTCCTTGGGGCCAACATTACAGGGATGAGGAGACATTAGAAGCAAATGAAATGTTTGGGGTCACACGACAAGGAATATCTGTTCTATTAACATATTTGTACCATATATGCACACTTCTATGAATAGACAATCAGAATATACCAACCTGAATTCCCATCAATGCCCCCACCTCCTTTTATTTCCATCTTATAAAACTCTCCAGATTCTCAAGTTCGGGAGATAGATTTGAGCTTGGCTCCTGTCACCTTGCTGATTGACCTCACAATAAAACTCTTTCTTTTCTCAAAATCCCAGTTTCATGGTATTAGTTTCTGTATGCATTGGGCAGTGAGCCCATTGTTTGGTAACACTTCTGCCTCTCTTCATTACTTGTGTTCTGGACTTTTCCTTTAGATGGAAGCATGTTTGCTAAGTATAACTCACACTTCACTTCCGTATTAGTATTGCACATTTCTTGAGAATAAACTTTTGGAAAAAATGCCAGCATACCTTTTAAATTACAAAAGTTCTTTCAATATCATTAGTTTCCCTTCCTCTCAGGAGCTCTAAAATCAATGTTAAATGCAATCTTTAGTTTACTCACCAAAAGTGCTTTAGGGTGCAGGTTGTGAAATTCATGATTGAATTGAAACATGTAAGCCCTGGGAATATTATATTGCTATTCTTTTCAGAAACAATGAATTGTTTGCTCTCCATTGATTTCTTATTGAGTAATATTTTATGTATGGTGACATTAACTCAAAAGCTACAGTTCAGAAATGGTGAAAAAGTATGATTTTTTTCCATAGTCTGACAGATACCTGAGGCTGGTGGTTCTAAACCAGATAATCCAGCTCCATAGAATTCCCACTCTTAATTCCTATATTATTTTATGGTTACAAATTGCTCTGGTATTACATTTCCAAGATATTATAAATTTGTGTTTTTATTTTAAAATTTAAGATGAACCCATCTCTTTCCTTCAAGATTTAATTTTCATCAAATATTTATGCTATATTGTAATTTCTGAAAATACATTATAATCTTCTAAAATGGCATTGTTTCACCTTCATATAGTCTATTTATTCCAAAGATTATTTATTTATTTACCTTCCCTTCATAAACCAACCACAAAATCAATTTTATTCCATAAGAAACTGTCAACAGGATGTTCAAGATGTTTGCCTTATATCATTTAAACATAATTTTCAAACATTTGTAACCCTTGTAAAGCCCCCTCCTATACACATACACAAAGTTTTGTCCATAATTGGGCAAGTTTATCTTATAATAGGTGCATTCAAAGAATGCTTGCTGAATACATTTTGATTGAGGACAACTAGCAATGTGAGAATGGAAAATAGCATCTCTCAAGGCCTATAGTTTGGTTTATCAATCTGACCATTCCCACTATTAGTACCATCAATATGGCAGTGATTATAGATCTGCTCACAAGGGTAAGTTAGCTTCTATTTGGCATAATATTTGAAAGATGGCATCATCTATTTCTTGACTAAGGGTAAGGTGGTAGGGAGAGTGTTCTTTAAGGAAAAGGGCACAGAATGAGAGGCAGACTGACCACTTGAAGCCTGTACCTACTAGTAACACTCTTTAGCCTTGTGGTTTTAAGTAGAAAGCATGTAGCATAATGGCTAATGTTTGTTAACAGTTATGAATTGTTTTAGCAAAAATGAACTGATTTGATTGTAATACTATGAGTTAGGTATTATCTTATATCTGTGTCTACAGGCTTAACACCTAAAGCTGTGGGAGAGTAAATGCTTTCACATAAGATCTTACCTGTGGGGAAAAGGTGAACTCAGAACTTCTTTTAGTTCCAGATACAGTGCTTCTGGATCAACCTGACTCTTTTGCAATCTCCTGTTAGGTGTGAGAACGAAATGAAATATTAATTCTAGAAGCAGTAAGTAAACTACTAAAAATGTAGAAAATAGAGAATATTATTTTTCTAAATAATTTTTAAGGATACACTTTAATTTTTATTTGAGATAGTTTTCCAATATCGATGGTATATTCATTGTAATATAAAATGAGGTGATTAAAAAAATAATAGGCAAACAAGTATAGAAGGATATTTATAAAAATGTGGAGGTTCTCTTTCCCTATTCTCTTTCCCTTTCCCCAGAGGACCCATTGATAACCTACAATTAAAAAGACATATGTGTTAGAGGAGCAGGTGTAGCTCAGGTCTTGGGCACCTGCTTCCCATGTACAAGGTCCTGGGTTCAATTCCCAGTACTTCCTAAAAAATAGGGGAAAAAAGACATATATGCTATTACTTTTTCTCTGAGCACCAAGTTATTGAATATATTAGCAACAGAAGATTATCTAATAAACAGCAATTACATGTTAATATTTGTTTTAAATGAATGTGGTTTATTAGTCTGATGATATATGTATAATAGCCAGCAAAACAAAACAGGCAGCACATAAATACATGTCTTCATAATTTTCTACAACAATCATTTATGCAATTGGAAATAAGCTGATAGATTTTAAAATCTCAAAATAAATTTCAAAGGCCCAAGCTCCTTCAAATGCTGGCTCATCCTTTAAAGTTTTCACAACACACAGTTTTTGTGTTTTTTTTTTTTTTTTAATTTCTCATGAAGTTTTCCTTTTAAGATAGAAGAAAACACAAACTGTAAAGATTTATAGACTATGTCTCAGGATTTTTAAAGTTTGCTCTTTTCTTTAGATTGCTTCTTTTAGGAAACCATTTTTCTTCCATGCCTCAATAAAGTTATTTCTCCTTACTTCAAGAATAGGTTTGTTTTTTTTTTTTTCTTGATTTTTTTGACCTTGAACTTAAACGTCTTAATATCATTGTCTCAGGTACAGGCACACACACCTTACACATATAATATTACTAACTTTACAAGACTGTCAAAATTTTTGACCACTTTCTATTAAAGACAGGTATAAATGAAATAAAAAATTCTAAATCTTTAAGAGAGTCAATAACCCTGACAATGACCCGTAGGTTCTGGAGGACTTAACACTAAAAATCATTATGTTTCATGATCTGTCTTCTCTTAACTGTATTGGATTTTTGAGAACTGACCTATATTGTGGTAAAACACTTATAAGGCAGTTTAACTTTCTGTTAAAAACAAGCTTATTTATATGAAATGCACATTGGAAATGTATTATACAAGTATATTTATATGAAATGCACCTTTCAGTGATTCCATAAAAATGCATTTATTTGTAAAATTTACATTGAGAAGTATTTATGCAATATAAAACCATTATTCAGTTACATATGGGTGTTTTATACAATTACAATTTCAAAGGAAACTGAAAATATGTGACATGACGTTGTGAACAAATATATACATTTTTTCTTTAGATGACCATGTAACCAATCCATAACTGATTAACAGTGATAACAATCCCCTACTACAATGACACTTCGTACTTTTTTCCATATATAATGTAACTTTAAGGTGGTCTCACATATAATTCTAGAGCTACAATAAATTGAGGCCATTTTCAAAGGACAGATATTCAGTTCAATAGAATTTAACCTTATATGTGATTACTTTGGCTGATATTTTGGATTTCATGTCCTTAGTAAGTTACAGGATCATTCAGGTTATGTTAAATTTCTACTCAAATGTAATTACACTTGTCTTTTCCAGTTTGATAAACTGTCAAACATTTTGCAACTACTTAAGAAATACTAATTGAGTTGAATGGTAGAGTCAAATTAAATTAAATTTTTTGAAGCTGAATCTACATTGCTATAACCTGAAGGTACAATTTAATACAATTAATCAGTTAACAGGCCATATTAGAAAACTGAATCTTGGTACAGCTTCCGTAAGCCTTAAGCCTTCCATATGTGCATAACATTGCTTTTAAATTGAAATTTCTTAGTGAAGTTGAGCTGTATAATAACTGTTGCATAATCAAGAGACTTTTTTAAAAGAAAAAATCCTGGATATTAATCCCTTATCAGATATGTGATCTCCAAATATTTTTTCCCATTGAGTTGGCTGCCTTTTCACCCTTCTGACAAAGCCCTATGAGGTGCAAAAGTGTTTAATTTCGAGGTCCCATTTATCTATTTTTTCTTTGGTTTCACGTTCTTTTGCTGTAAGGTCCAAGAAACCACCACTTACTACAAGCCTTGAAGATGTTTCCCTACATTTTCTTCTAGTAATTTATGGCTCTGGCTTTTATATTTAGATCTTTGATCCATCTTGAGTTGATTCTTGTATAGGGAGCGAGATGGGGGTCCTCTTTCATTCTTTTGGTTATAGATAGCCAGTTCTCCCAACACCATTTGTTGAAGAGACTGTTTTTTTCCCATTAGCCTGGGCTTGGTAGGTTTGTCAAAAACCAGTTGACTGTATAGGTGAGGATATATTTCTGATAAGGGTTTAATACCCAGGATATATAAAGAGATGTTACAACTCAACAATAAAAAGACAAACAACCCAGTTAAAAAATGGGCGAAAAACTTGAAAAGACATTTCTCCAAAGAAGAAATACAAATGGCAAAAAAACATATGAAGAAATGCTCAACATCACTCATGATTAGGGAAATGCAAATCAAAACTACAATGAGATATAATTTCACACCTATCAGAATGGCCACTATTAAAAAGACAGAGAACTCAAGTGTTGGAGAGGATGTGGAGAGATAGGAACACTTCTTCACTGTTGGTGGGAATGCAGAATGGTACAGCCACTGTGGAGGACTGTTTGGCAGTTCCTAAAGAAGTTGAATATAGACTTGCCCCGTGACCCTGCAATACCACTACTGGGTATATACCCAGAAGAAATGAGAACAGTGACACGAATAGACATCTGCACACCGATGTTCATTGCAACATTATTCACCATTGCCAAAAGTTGGAAACAATCGAGGTGTCCATCAACAGACAAATGGATAAACAAACTGTGGTCTATGCACACGATGGAATATTATGCAGCTGTAAGAAGAAATGAAGTCGTAAAGCATATGACAACATGGAAGAACCTGGAGGACATTATGTTGAGCGAAGCAAGCCAGACACAAAAGGACAAATACTATATGAATGCATTACTATGAACCAAATATATTGTGTAGCATATTGTTTGATTTAAAAAAATTATATGTATCCATTACATTTAATGGAGAAATATATATATATATTTATTCTTCTGTGTTTACTTTTTAGTTTTAATTATTTATATTTTCAATTATTAAATATACAAAATAAAGTAAAAAAAAGTAAAAGAAAAAATCTTTTTAAAACATCTTGATTTGTGAAGAACAAATCTTGAGCAAATTAAATCTCTAATTATTTAGACACAAATATTTAAATATAACTGATAAACTAATTTGCTAGAATTTATCATCAATTCAGTTAAAAAATATCCATTTTCTTTATTCCTTATGGTTTTCTACTATTCATCCTTTGTTGTTACAAGAATTTCCCTTTATTTTTAATATGTTTATGAAATTCAGTTCTTCATGTTCCTTTCCACTCCCTTTCCATATTTATTTTTTTCTGTTTTTAAGGATATGGTTTTGAGGGAAGGTGTGATGGTTCAGCTCATGTGTCACATTATCTAATGGTGCCCAGTTGTTTGGTCAAACAAACATCAGCCTAATTGATACTATGAGGACATTTCATGGACTTAAATAATCAGTGAGTTGATTGCATCTGTGTTTGATTACATCTATAATCAACCGAGGAGAATGCCTTCAGCAATGAGAGATTTCTCATCCAATCAGTTGAAGGTCTTAAAAGAAGAAGTGATTTCAGCAGTCAGAGGAGAGAGAATTACTATTTCTTTTTCAGATGGCCAACTTCTCTGGTGAATTCATCCAGGACCTTCCTCCAAGTTCTTGGCTTGCAGCCTTCCCTACAGACTTTGGACTAGTGCATCCTCATGGTCACATGAGACAATTTTTTAAAAATCTCATAATATTTACAGATATCTCAAGTCAGTTCTGTTTCCCTAGAGAATGCTGAATAATACAGAAAGGATTGCAGTATTGTCTGGCTTCTGATTTGATTATATGACTTACTGTGATAGAGATAAATTATATGCTGTCTGTAGACTGATTACAAACCTAATTAAAGGACTATATGGTCCTATCAATTGATGCAAAAAAAAATAGATGGAATATCCCAAAGCAAACAATCTAAGTCGATCTATAGAGGTAGCAAAGGAAGTGAGTGAATAAAACAAGTATAGAAGCCAGATTCTCTGAATACAATGTGTGTTATAGAGTAAAAATATAACAATATTTTTGTATGTAGAAAAATAAATTACTAATCAATACCTAAAGATGAAAAACAGAATGACACAAATAATCCTAATGCTATAGCACAAATCAGAAAAAGTTGAATTACTTCAGGAGACATTAACAAAAGGTATTTTTATTATATTCTTAGTAAATCCACAAAGAACATTAAAAATAATGTAACAAGGGAAGCGGCTGTGGCTCAATCAGTAGGGCTCCCGTTTACCATATAGGAGGCCCCAGGTTCGGTTCCCGGGGCCTCCTGGTGAAGGCAAGCCTGGCTGCACGGCGTGGTTAGTTGACCCAGCGAGCACAAGCAGCAAGGGGGGGATAAATGAATAAATAAATAAAATCTTAAAAATAATAATAATAATAATAATGTAACAAAATGTTTTCAGCAATCAATTTGGTATTATTATTCAGAACTATTATATTGAAATTATATTATGTTAATTGTTTTAGGAAACAATATTTTCAACATTAGAGAGAAAAATGCATTTATAATTTCAAAGAGGCTTTATAGAAATGTAGTTCAAACTCACCGCGGATTAAATATATTAGAACTCATGGTGGATTAAAAAGACAATATGCAAATGACTTCAAAGGCCTAAAATTAACATGTCCCAGTGGAAAAGAGCATCACTAGCTTCCACACTATAGTCTTTAAACGGCTGATTCCAGACCTGGGGCAGGAAATATTCAAATGAGGCTGGATATCTCCTCTTACCATAAAAGAAAGAATTTATCTAAAACTATGAGGATCTTGTCAAATAGACTGAGAGCTAATCTGAATTGGTTCCCATTGACAAAAGTTACAGAAATTTGGGAAACTCTTCAGAACAAACAATAGTGTTTTTTAAGAAATAAATAGCAAGAAAAAAGGAAACATAGGAACAAGGAACTTCAAGATTAAAGGAGAATAAATTGACATAAAACACAATTAAGTGGAGGGCTGCGAAGAAGTTCTGATGCTTAATGTATGTAGAAGTTTTAATTAACCTGACTGTTAAAGTGTGCAAAAGAATAGAGTTGATGGTAGCACGTTATAGTGAGTAGCAGCTGGTTTATAAATGGGATTGTAGCTGAAAAGGGTAGCCTAGGGATGTAAATATCAATTAAAAGAAAGCTAGAGAATAATTTAGGGACTGAATAATACAGTGAACCCAGAGGTGGATGAAAATTTTCGTTAATAGTACAAAATGCAAGAATGTCCCGTGAACTAGAATGGATATATGTCACTATTGCCGGGTGGTGAGAATGTGGAGAAGCATGGGAAAAATACAATTAATGTAACCCATGGAATATAGTTAACAGCAATACTGTAATATTTTTGCATCAATGCTAAAGATGTACTGTGTTAATAACAGGGGAGTGCAGTAAAAATATGTCCAATGTACGCTCTGGACCATAGTTAGTGGTGATAGTCTGATAATATTATCTCGTAATTGGTAACAAATTGTTCCACAACAGTGTGGTGTGTTGTTGAAAGGGTGTTGTATGGGAATTCTACACATGTGCATGATTGTCTTATAAGTTCACAACTTCTGTAATAAAAATATATTTTTAAAAAAGAAACAATTACAGTGATAATTTTGTTTAGATCTTGATTTGAATAATCTATATCCAGTTGGGGGAATTTGAACACTGATCAGAAATTAAGAAATTATTGTTAATTTTTGGAGTGATTTGGTATTAATAAATATGTCCCAAAATACTAGAGATGCCTATTAAAATATTTACAGAGAAATGTTGGGATACTTAAAATTTTCATAATATAATTAAAATGAGGTCAATAGACAATTTATAGGGATATGACTGAAAAGCCTGGCCAAGACACAATAAATTTTAAAGTTTGAGGAAGCATGTATGGGAATTGGGTCTACTAGATGCTCACATTTCACATATTTGCATTTTTCCGTAATGGAATCTTAAAAAAAAAAAAAAAAGAAAGGAATGATATGCTCAAGTCTGTGGACTTCTTAGATATACATTGCCAAAACACACATATTATGGAATTGATTACTCATATTCTAGGTTACAGAAAATACATTGCAATTACTGAAGTGAAGATGGGTTACTTCTATAAATGCTCAAAAGGAGATTATATTAACTCAAATCATAAACTCAGTGTTAAGTATAGTTGCTCACTATAAAGGAAAAGAGTTAAGATAAGTAGCATTATTAGGATGGGTTGAATTTTTAAAAAAATATTTTTATTGAAGTTTATCATTCATACATGACATGCATAAACAATAAGTGTATAGTAAAGATAGTGAATTTACAAAATAAATATACATAACATTATGCAGGGGTCTCATACATCACCCCTCCACCAACACTTTGCATTGTTGTGAAACATTTGTTACAAACTATGCAAGAGCATCATCAAAATATTACTGCTAACTATAGTCCCTATCTTACATTTGGTGTATTTTTCTCCCAACCCACCCTATTTTTAAAAATATATTTTATTACAGAGGTTGTGAACTGGCAAAACAATCATATACACCTGTAGAATTCAAGGATGGGTTGAATTTTAATTTAAGAAGAATGTGTATTTTTCCTGCTGATACCTAAACTCCATGTAGAAAAAAACAGAATGATGCCTTTATGAGATATAGGTAAGAGAAAACATTTATAAATTATATGTTTATTGACATATTTATTTTTTATTTACATATTTATATATTCAAAAAATTTAAACCGGATTTGCAGGTATGTGATGGCTTGATAGAGAACAGAATATTTTTTCAAGTGACTACATAATGGTAATACACAAAACACTTCTCAGCATAGGAATAAACTTTTTTGACATGCTCTGCATGAAATGTCATTTTCAGCTACATTTTATTTTTAAAATGTATAGAGGCTCATGGATGTCACTTTAAGTATAATTTCTGAAATATGTTAATCAGTATATTATAAACCTGTGAATATTATATTCAAGTTGATTAAGAAATTAATGGTTTATGCATTAAATTAATTTTACTTTAGCTAATAAAATTATTGCCTTATTGACTGCATATGACTGTATTTAGCTTGAAAAATTTACATCATACATTTTCAGTGCATAAATCCAAACATTCTAAATACATACCAATAGAGTACGCTCTACATTACCATCAAGTAATCCTATCAACTGAAGAAATTTTTTAACATGTTCAAAAATTACCTTGGTCACATACATTTTAGACTTTTAAAACAAAAAAAAAACATCATTTTCTGATGACTTGCCATGCAAAACTATCCAAAAATTGTTCATCCAAAAATAATGAGATTGTAGTCAGCCCATAATACCATCAATTACATTGTAATAAAATGAAATATTTATTTAAGCATTTTTATTATATAAAGAAAATTATGTGATGAACAAATGTTATACTACTATTTTGACAATAGTATTTATTTCTCAGTTACTATAATGCAAGCAAAAGTTACCTTATCCTGCTAAAGAATTTTATAGTTACAGTTGTGGAGAAAACTTCATTTAGAGTAGCTTCAATTTTGCTTTTTGTGTAAGCATATAAAAATAACATAGTGTAGCTCATATCTATTTTATTAACATAAAAAGGATAATTTATTTTTTAATGAAAAAGGTATCAATAAATTTAATGAAAAATTTGAATCAGTACTTGCCATATTATGAAACTGTGATGGTGGAATCAAGAAATACACAGTTTATTTTGTTTAGCCACTGTTACGTTATACACTGTAAATCAGTACACTAGGTAATACAAATGTGAGAAAATTATGGGTATGTTATCAGCAAGTATGAATTGTACTGTCAATTTTAATTTCCCTACATAAATATATCTATTTTGTAAAAACACAGATTTTTAAAGTAAAAGGTTAACACTCAGAAATAAAAAATACTCAAGATAATGAAGGGAATTTAGAGCCACTTGACTTCACAGAGGTCCATAACCAAACATTACCCATGAAACATATCACAGTTAACTTGGCAGCTATTGTGTTTGTGCGAACATACTCTTGAACTGACAAAAGGCAACAGTAATTTTAATGCATATTTACACACATACACATGTGTGAGTGTGCATGTGTTTGTGGAGAGAAATAATCTCTTTATCTATGTATTTATCTACCTGTCTATCTGTCTATGGATCAACTATCTATCATCATTATATCATATAGATAGAAAGAAAGACATATAGATCAATAATGCAAGCAAAAGTCCTGCATTACATCATGTTTCAGGAGTCTCACTCTGGGAAAATATTTATGTGTGATCCTTTAACACTAACGATAGGCAATTACAAGGCATTGCCTGGCTGGCTTCATGGGGGCAAGCTGCCTTTCCATGCCATCTTGGTGCACAGCCAGTACATTACAGTTTTCTGAAGGGAGGTGTAGCCAAGGTCTCAGCCCACTCCCCCTGTGTCCTGGCCAGCCATGCTTATATGTATATCTACACTCCCAGTCCAGGCACCTCCTTTCAGAGGCCTCCTCACAGGGAGACTTGGTTGAGGAACTTACCGGGAGACACTGCTGAGATTTCATTAGAAGGAGCATCAGCTGAGGCACTTTTCCTTGTTTGACTCAGGACCTTTCTGAATAAACCTTCCTCTTCTTCCTCCCTTAGCCCCATGAGTCTAGAAAGAGTTTTTGTTCTGTTTTGGTTTTTTTTGATTGTTTGTTTGGGGTTCCTCAGCAGTGAGATGTTGCCCTTGTCTGGGTGGCAGTCATCTGACACTCACTTGATGCTATTTCATGGGGAAAATGGAACACTGGGGAGCCAGAGTCTCTTTTTGCCTCTTTTGTGCGCTGATGCAGTGAGTGAATAAAGATTTGACTGTTGCTTTCAGTTTGACTCATCCTAACTGACTACCTTGACAACTGCTTGCTGGAGTACTCTAGAAATCTATGTGTGAGGTACAATGAACTGTACAAAAGCGCACACAAAGACTGCCTTATTCATTGAGATACTCACACGACTTAAAGCAATGCTGAAAGATACAATAGGTGCTCAGTGCTTGAGAAAATAAAAGGCTTTCTTCCCCATTGTTTCCATTGCTGCTATTTTGCCTGTTCTACTTGACGATCTGCACGCAACTAGACCCTATTTGGCAAAGATCCGTCGGCACAGCTGTTTGTGTAACTTTTCTCATAATTACATATTTTTAAATTTTTCCTCCCTGGAGGCAGATGCATGGCTAGATAGGAAACACATTTCCAGAAGTGGGGGTGGTTGCTGCTCATCAATTTCATCATGGAATTTGTCTAAGGCACTGAGGGAAGCAGGGCAACACCATGGCTCTACTTGCCATTGTGCCCCTGACACATAGGCAAACTGAGGGAAGTGGGCCAGGAAAATAAAGTGCCTGTACTTTCTGAGAACAGTGCAGTCTATCCACACATACGAATGATCAATTTACGGGTCATGCCAAACCAATCATGACTGTTATGACTGAAGGAGAGACTAAATTGCATTTTTAATTTTAAACAAATCGTTCTCACTATGTCTACCTTATTTAAAATTTTTCAAGTAAAAATAAAATTTGTATTGATACGTGGCTAACAAGGGCAATTAAAATTTCGAAAGTGGGAAGGAAAAAATGTAGGAATCAGGTATAATAAAACCAGTTAGGAAAAAAACAGATTTGCCTTTTTCCATTATCTGACAATACTTATTTTTAAAATAAACAATGCATTGCTATACGTCTGAAATTCTAAGCTAAAAAATTAACCTCAACTGCTTTGTTATAGAACTTTAAAGCTAACTAGCACACATTCCTTTCACTATCACTTGCTAGCAAAGTAATATCTATTTTGTTGTTTTGTATAATTTCTGAGACTCAGTGCTGGAATCTCTTGGTAAAAAAAATTATCCCATAGTTTTTATATGCATTTATATGAAATGAAAGCCTCTGAACTAGCATTTTTTTAAATATGATATTTTTATAAATAAATGTTTATGGCATGTAAAATGGTCTGCACAAATTATTTTCTTAATCTGAACTCCTAAACTAACCTCTGTTTAGATTTAGAGTCAAGGTCATTCTTACCTCAGCAACAAAAGATAATTTATGTTCTCTCCTTTCCTAAAAAGTGTACTTGCAGAATTTTGCAATTTATTTTGCAAACCAATTGCTTATTTTTCTCCCACATTACTTAGTACACCTATTTTAAAGCACATGTGGTTTAAAGCACGTAAAGCAAATCTGAAACTGTGAGTTCATTCTTTCTAAAGCTTCAAGCACATTTCTCACTATAATCCACAGGCTGAGAAGCATTAGGCCCCGGAGTACCTAGAATAGCATAAATGAAGAGAATTATTCAGGATTTTATTGAAAAAGGATTAGTGGTAAAATTAGGCAAAACTGTGCTTCTGCAGCTGCTGGATTCCTATGCACTCTTGACTGCCTGAGTGACAAAGAGTGCCCCAAATCCACACTGTGTTTCATGAAGCCATGGAGTAAATCAGCCTTAAAAAAAAAAAATCCACTATTGTTGTAAACAAGTATAGGGTCTTTTTATGGATATTCCTTACCGGGAAAGTAGAAATCAGTTTCAAAGTAATTCGTTACACACAACTCTGGTTTAGCTTCTTCCGAGCAGTTTTCACAATTAGTTAAAATTTTGATACACTTATAAAACACCAATGTTGTTTAATACATTTGCCATTAAGCCCATTACCTGGGAATAATTCCTGAAGTTCTATTGTCCCTAGTGGGGATTCCAGAATAACTGCTACTGAAAGTAAATATGTTCTTTTATTTTTTTTTTAAAGATTTTATTTATTTATTCATTTATCCCCCCCTTGCTGCTTGCGCTCGCTGGGTCAGCCAACCACGCCCTGCGGGCCAGCCCCCCTCCACCAGGAGGCCCCGGGAACTGAATCCCGGGCCTCCCATATGGTAAACGGGAGCCCCACTGATTGAGCCACAGCCGCCTCCCGCAAATATGTTCTTATATGAGTTCATTACATAATACTAAACTGGGTAAAGGGGAAAACTGGATACAATACAATAAATGGACAGAGCAGAAGTATCATGACATCTTGATGATTAATTTAGATTGCCTCAAGCTTACTGTAGCTGATGTAATTAATATCTATCATGAAGAAGGTTGAAATGCTTACGTCATTTTTGCCAGAGGCACAGACTACTCCATACAAAGAATACTCACCAGGAAAGTTGTACAAAGTGACTCATTATATTTATTTTGATTTAAAGGATTTTAAATTAAGCCAGTATGCATAGACAGGCATATATATATGAAATAACCAAATTAAACATATTTAAGAATTGATTGCCATATAATTTTATAAGCTAAATATTTACATACAGTAAAATTTTGATAAAGAATGTGCCTGTGTAAATAAAAAAAGCTCTAATATAGATAATTAGAATATGAAATATTAATGACATTTTTATTTTATTGTGCTGCCATTATTTATAGTTATTATCAGTCATTGTAAAATATAGATTCTACATGAAATTTTTCCTTTACTTGAAAGTTATCCCCTCTTTAAAGATTAGAATTTTAGTCTTATAAAATGTCATAAACTTAATTTCTGTCATTTTGTCCAGTCAGATGACCAAGGAAAATTATTCATGGATTGCTCTATGTTTATCTCTTGAAATTTTTTAAAATTTATTAATTATTAATGTTTATAAACTACTTAAAGAATGCAGAGAATATTCCAAGTCTTTTACACATTGTGGAGGTATACGTCTGGTTTAGTTGCAACCAACTAATTTAGATTTAGATTTAGATTTAGAATGACTTATGTGAATAGAAGTATATTTTGCCTCTAAAATATAAATCAAGGTAGCTCTTCAAAGTCTGATGCAGAAGGGTTGAGGTCCTTATCAATTTTTCCAGACACTTTCCATCTTTCTCTTCCATCATTTCTTCTAATTAAGGAACCGTGGCTTCGGTTCCCCCAGGTAGGACCCAAGTATGCCAAACTTGAACATGGAGATAAGAAACAAATGAATAGGTGCATGTCAGCTGGGTCTGCCCTTCTTTTAGAGAGTCTTCAGGGGAAATCCCCACCCACTGATTTCTCTTTCAAAGGATCTTGTTGATCAAAACTGTGTCCTATGGTCATCCATGTTAGCAAGGGAGGCTAGAGGATACAGTTTTTATTTGTGCCAAATATTATTTACAACAAAACCAGTGTTTTTGAAAAAAGATAAAGGGGAGTATAGATATACAGTAAACATCTAGCAGTATCTGATACATATATTTACTCATGCAATTGTCAGATCAACACTAAGTAGATGCTGTCATAAACTCAGTTTAACAGATTTTTAAAATGGCAGGAACAATCCAAGTTATAGACTTAATGTATAAAGCTAGTGAGTAGTAGAGCTAAGATTCTGATCACTGTGGTCTGATTCCAAGAAAAAAGCAAAAGCCAAGCTCTGGGAATTCTTTCTTATGTCCTTCCAGAGAAATCACACATTATTTGGTATTATACCTTTGTAAACAAAAATATAGTGCAACTATTTTACATTTCTAAACAAAATTACTAAAAAACCCTTTCTATCAAATAGATCTCATTCCAATTTAGCATTATTTTTTGAAATATTGCTTTATATTTCTACTTTTTGAGTTTTCCTCACCATCTTTCTCATATTGCATGCCCTCATTTATATTTCCATTATTATCTCCTTTCATCTTTGCCTGGATACCCTATGGTAAGCTATTACTATTATTTTCAGTGTTCATAGAAAAGGCTTAATTCACTATTTATTCTGTCCCACCTCATGATGGCTCCCTTATCTGTTTCTTGCCCATTGTTTTTGCTTCTTATCTGCTCATTGTTTTTACTTGCTGTCTGCTTGCTGTCTGCTCATTGTTTGTTTGTCTTCTTTAGGAGGCATGGGGAACTGAATTTGGGACCTCCCATGTGGGAAGTGGTCCCTCAAATGCTTGATCCACATCTGCTCCCTTCACTATTTTATTTAGTTAGTTAATGAGTTAGTATGTGGAACTGATGTATGACAAGATTCTGTTAACGTAGCTCAAAAATTTATATTATCTGATCCACTTTTATGAATGCATTCATTATTATTTTCTAAATATAGCAAGAATTTTTTATAGGAAGGAAACAGAAAAATAAGGTATTAGAAAAAGTCATCACATTTATTCAACAGAAAATGCATGCCACTTGTTCAAAAACAAATGTTTTGTGAAATGCCTGAATTCATGGTACAAAAACTGAATCTGTGCCTGCCTTTTGGCACCTATAATCACAGTCCTATAAAACTCATAGAACTTTGCAGCTGCCCTCTTTTGAAGTGGCCTCTAGAAACTGAGGGAAAAAAGGAAACTGATTCTCCCCTGAATCCTCCAGGAGACAGACCTTCTGACCCTTTGAAATTGAAAACTTCTGACCTTGAAAACTGAAATAGAATATATATTTTTTATTTTTATTGAAATGGGCTTAGATTACTTGACTCTGAAATTTTAACACATGTGATCTTCTAGGTGGCTTATTGGATTATATACATTGTAATTCTGTCTTAAAGCATTAAATTTGTGCTAATTTGTTGCAGCAGCAATTGGAAACTAACACACATGCCCGATTGTTTGCTTATTGTCTATAGCTGTTTACACATTCTAATGACAGAGGTGAGTAATTGGCACAGAGACCACAAGGCCTGCTAAGTCTAAATAATACATACTATCTGACCCATTATAGAAAAATATCAGATGACCCCTATCTTAAGCCCACCACAATTTCACAAAGAGTTATTCAAATATCTGTTACCAATTTACATAGTTATTTTTGTGGTTTTAAAAAAAAATTCTGCAATCAATTTTCTGAAAGCATGAAAACTACCTTATAGTTTTATTCTTCACACAAATAGCATACTATCTTTCATATATTGGTGTTTTATAAATATTTGTAGAGTAAACGGAGTCAGAAAAAAATGGAATAATCCTCCCTAGACTTAATTCCTCAATTATACCACATTGTTCACCCCATGCTTAAATTTAGGGTAGTCTCTTAAAAGCAAATATTTATTTCACAAAAATTAGCTTTACATATGTAGCTCTAGCATGTCATTATAGAAAGTAGTCATGACAGAAATGTTTTAAAAGAATAATATACCCAGCAAATGAAGTGTTTGAAAATTTACTTAAACTATGTAAAATAATTTTTGAAAACAAAAATAGTGGAAAGTATATTATCTTACGATATTATTGTATACCAATATAGAATAAAGTAGATTAAAAATGACATAATTTCAAAAGAACCTCATAAATACACTTGATGGAATTAAGAACATTTAAACTTTCAAAATGTAAAATATCTAATTCAAATAAAAAACAACACTTTAATTTGAATAAAAATGATTAAAATATATACACATTATCAATTATATTTATTTTTTAAAGTATATACGTGTTTACTTTTTGGAAAAGAAAGATTAAGTAGAGAAGGAAGGATAGCAATTTAACTATAATGTCAAAATTACAAATCTTAAAAGGTATACAATTTTTGAGTTGGTATTCTAAAATCAGATTGAACATTTACAGAAAAATTCAGACTGTGAGAAAAAGAAACAAAATTTCATGAGAAGATTAACTCATGAATGAAAACTATTCTAAGTTTAGAAAATATGTAAAATGAATAAAATTCAGAGTATTCATAGAAGGTGTTAATTAGGTCATTTTACACCAGCTCTGTTTTTAAAAATGGCCTTTGGCTTCTGGCTAGGTGATAATTAAATTCTTTCTTATAAAATGAAATGGCTATAAGTGGATAGAAAATTCTTCCATCTAACTAGACAAAGCCTGGGTAGAATCAGTAAAGTGCAATGAGAGAGGATGGAATTAGGACAATGCAGTGTATAATTGCACATAATTACCATGATAACAACTTTTTATTTATGCATACTTAGTAATTCTGTAGTGGGTTGATTACTAAATTTTCATCAAAAAGTTGTTTTGTTTCATTCTTTCCTATCAAGAATTTTGATTGCTGATTTATTACTTTTCTTTTCTTAAAAAGGAGAATATTCATTGATTTTTTTCTGACTTTTTTTTCACCTATTTATGAAAACAATTCTTTCTAAATGTTCAAAAGATTTCTAAATATGGGAATTTTCAGAGATATGCTCTTGCTTTTTTGAAAATGTATTTTATTCAATCTTAGTTATTTTATTTTGCTATTTCTAATAAAGTTTTTCTTCACTGTCTTTGCTATCAGCTAGAATGTTTGCAGAAAAATGCAGTCAGAAAAAGAAACAGATAAAATTCCCTAAGAAATTATATTTCAATAGCCATAATTTCTTCCTTTTGTACCATACTTCCTGTTCTGCATTAAACACAAGCACTTGTAAATATGAATGCAATAATTTGTTTTACATTACTCATTCAGAGAATTTTCCATGTTTTTCACAAGATAAAACTGAACTGCAACTGGTAAGTTAAATGATCCTCATTATTGATCATCGTTTTGACATAAGTACCATGATTTCATTGAAACAGACAATAAGGTTATTGCATGGTATTTTAGATTTTAGAGAGTAACAACTATATTGGAGTTTTGTGACAGAAAAAAAGTTTTTTATCCAAAAGCCAAATCCTTACAGCCTCTTTTTCAATACACTTTTGCACCATCATGCACATGAAAGCCTCAATCTTTCCAAAATCCATGGCAGATCTTCTGGCTTTGGAAATAGAGTTTCCCAATTCTATTGATTTAGCCAAGTCATACCCATTACTTCATGCCCAACTTTTTTCCATCCTTCCCACAGAAGTCTTCTTAATCAACTCCTTATTTTAAATGGACATTCCTCTTCTTCATAATCCTATAAATTATTCTTTGTTATTTGCATTATAGCCTTGACAGTGTCTGCTTCTATAAGAGTGGTTTTATTTGTATTTCTGTCTTCTACTAGCTTGTGAACTTTTGCATCATTGGGATATGTGTATACCTAAGAATGTGTAGCACAGTGCTGTGCTCATAGAAGACACTCAATGAAAATTTGTTGTTAAATGACAGTAATAACTGAACTTTGTAAATTGATCAGAGTTTGTAATCATAAACCTATTTTCTTAGTTGCTTCAAAACACTTAAAATTGTCTTTGTTAATAATTAGGTCATTTGATTCCTTTTATTAAGGTATTATGTCAGGACAAAAAATGATAAATAAAATTTCCTTTGATATTAATTTATTACCCCACCAAAAAAAAAATATTAAGTCAGCCTTTCCCATCAAGTGATTGACTGAACTTTATTCAACAGACTGGAAAAGATGAACATATTTTATAACTATTTTTTTATTATCTATTAGTATATAACAAAAATATCTTATAATTTAGCAGTATAAAACAACTATTTTATTAGGTTCATGGATTCTGTACGTTAGGAATTCAGACTGAGCATTGTGCAGGGGCATTTTTTTTCTGTTCTTCAGTATCTGAGACCATAGCTGAATGTTGGACATTTTAGTTAATATATTGTGGCAACTTTGGAAATAAGGTCTTTGCCACTCCCCAAATTTGTTTCTGTTGCCATTTGATATTTATTATGATTGTTCCTGTTCTTTGTTTGTTTAGTAACTTTCCTAGATGAAATCTGTAAAGTATGTATTCCCTGTGGTATTTAGCCACTGAAGCCTTTGCTCCATTAGCTTGGTGATAAACTAATGATTGATTGAGGTTTTCTTAAATGTATTTGTATTAGTTTTCCACAAGGCTGTCAATGTCAAAATACCAGAAATGGGTTGGCTTTTATAAAGGGGATTTATTTGGGGTAAACAAAGTTACATTTCTGAGGCTGTGAACATGTCCAAATAAAGACATCATCAAAGATGCTGTATCACCAAAGGTTGGCTGCTAATAGATACTGGAGTCCTGCCACAGGGTGAGGCAAGATGGTGGGTCTGTTGGTTTCTCTCTACTTTCTCCTAGAGTTCAGCCATGGGCGATTATGCATCTTTCCATGGGCCTCTTCTTCCTGAATCTCTTGGTGTTTCTCTGTCTTTCTGCAGCAGCAGGCAAACTTGGACTTCTCTCTCTCACATGGCAGGATCAAAGTGGCAGAGCCCCCTTTTCTATTTGTCTTTTTCTATGTATTCTCAGTTTATATAAGACCCAGCAAGAGAGCAAAAACCTGACCTTAGTCATGCATCACTGACATAGCCCAATCAAAAGCCATAAAGGGATCTAAGGAAGCAATCTAATTAAAGGCCCCTTAAATGAATTTAATGCAATCAAAGAGCCCCAAACCTACTGGAATGGATTAGTTCAAGAATAATCTTTTCTGGGATTCACAAAATTCAGATTGTCACAGTGTTGAACTAATATGCTTTTTTTTTAATTTTATTTATTTATTTTTTTATTATGGGTAAAAATCAAAATTCTCACAATACATACAAACATTTGCAAAATGATATATAAATATATATGCATATATGTGTATTTGCTTACAAAAATGTTATTTATATATATATATATGTATATATATATATATATATACATATATTTTAAGAGGTGCTTAGATTACCCAAAATATTACACGGAACCCACTGGGATTCCCATGTTCCCCACCTCCCACACCTCCCGAACTAATATGCTTTTGTCTTTTGTCAAAGAACTCTGTGTGTGTTGATGCACTCCTTCAATGCTCAAGCAGTTTACAACTTTTTTTGCTTTCACCGGATCTCCAGAAATGAGAGATTGATGCCTTTCCAGGTCTTTCTGAAGCTTGCACACAGACCTGCTCATGTGCTTGGCTTTCAGGATTTCTAGTAATATGTCAAAACACCTCTCTTTCCCCAGGACTTTCTTTTCAGTTTTTTTGTTTGTTTTTTTGTTTGTTTGTTTGTTTGTTTCATCCCAACTGGTATTGCAACTTCAGACAGCTGCAATATTAAATAATTGACATGGATTTTTTCCCACAAGCACCCTTGAGCTAAGTATTTACCTCATGGAGTAATCTCCATGTCAGTTCAAATAATGTTTTCTCCCCACAAATGAGTCTTTGCCTGGTTGTTGCAAAACAGGTGAGATAATGGTAATCTTCTGGGATGGGACATTTGAGTAATTCCAAATCTGGTTTACCCACTCCTTTGACTGCAAGGCTGTTGGTATCCACAGCTTCTATGTTCATGAGGCTGCTGGTTTTCCAGGCTACCGCAGATCTAGAAAGAAGGGGATGGCACAAGATGAAGCTAGAATGTCATAAACCCTGCTGTTTCTAGAGTTCTGAAAAAGTTTTTAAAATCAACTTTTTTTTTTGCCAGTGTTTTTTGTTGTGTGTGTTTTATTTTGTTTTGCTGTTTTTCTTTACTTTTTTTGCTTTTAAATAAGACTGGATTTATGGAGATCCTCACTCTGGATCACTATTCTGGAAACCCTGACTCTATATTGAACTTATTAAGTTAGAATTTTTAGATATCTGTATTAAATCTGTAAAGGTAGATAGACATTTGTGTTTTCAATTCAAGGAAGTGTCTAGCCTGGAAATGTAAGTTTGGGAGTTACCAGAAAATAGATAGTATTTCAAATCATGAGCTCAGGAAAGGATAAACTATGTAGTAAAACAAAGATGACAAGGATTTGCTATTTGTCACTTATGTACACATGCTTCAAACACAAGGCCAAAAATTTGGTGGAAATGTTTCACTAAATTCTATTTCACGGGATAAGTTAGATTACATAAAGACAAGTATACTCCATACAAGAAGAAATAGGTTCAATGATTGTGGCGAATGTATTTCTAATCCACACACATTTAGTTGCAGATAATATTCTTATCATATTTGGATGTGATTTTTTAAAATATGTCTAATAATTCTCATTAATTTATTTCTCTAGAGAATGAGAATAGTCTAAATTTCAGAATATGGCAAACATCTAATTTTAAACTTTATTTCACATTGTTTTAAATTAAATTATACTGATATCTTATCCTTAACCTTAAAAATCATGATATTTTAGCTATTCAAAATTCAGAATAAGTTCCTGGAAAAGTGTATATTTGGGAAATACCAGTCAAGTAGCCATTTGAAATCATACACACCATTAATATGGCAGTATCAATATGGCAAAGAAAAGTTTTATTTTATCCTTCTTGCAAGCACTTTGAATGTCAATTCAAGAAATAAAAATTTAAATAGTTCAACAATAAGTTATTACAGAGGATTGGTATTAAAAGTATTTAAAAGAATGGAGGAACAAAAGCGTGAAGGGTGTGTTAATCAGATATCAGGAACTCAGAAAGCCAATATTGCCTTGAAGAAGTTCAAGGGCCAGCACTTCAAGAGTACTGCCAGAATCATGTGTTCTAACCCATTTCATCTTCTAATTTCATGTGAATGTCTTCCATTTTCAGAAATGAAGGGAACATACACTGCCATGGAATTGTGGCAGATATTTTGCTATAAAAAGGAAAAGTCCTAGCATTGTCATGATGGACACAAAGGCTCATTCTTATGCCTACATAATTTTTATATTGCTTCACATAACCACAGAAAGAATTCAAAACAATGTAAGTTTTATTTATGTGATAAAAGTGTGTGAGCTGTCCTCATAAAATGGATAAAATACTTTTTAAGGAATGTGTGGTATCAGTTATCTGAAAAATGTTACTGTCACATGGCACAAAGCTCTTAACGCTAGAAATATTCAAGCAGATTATGGTAACGGATCCAAACCAAGAACCCAAAAAGTTTCATGCTGCCAAATAATATCAGTATTAATGGTGAAGGGGAGTCCCAGGAAAATGGCGCCAAAGTAGGCAGGCAGAGTCTGACCCTCTCTCTCTCACACACACACACACACACAAAAGCAGAGAGAAGGCAGAGACCTATCTAAAGGAGCTCCTTTGGATATATATAGAACAGCTAGGTGCCTGAGTCATCTGGGAGGGTACTGGAAAGATAAAGAAGCCAAAAGAAAACCTTGGATTGCTTGCCCCTGTGGCTGGAAATTGCACATAAACCCATGCCCTCAGGACAAATAGCTTAGGTGGAGCCCCTGGTTCTTTGCTCTGATTGGAGTGTGAGGAGGCATTCCCTGGGAAGAAGAGGGGTCAGGGTCGGTGGAGAGTGGTTTCTTTGCAGTGAGCTTGGCCAGCTGAGGCCCCTTTGAATCTCAGAAGGGACCCTGACTGAACTGGGAGAGGGGAGAGGGATCTCCTCAGGCTGGCTGTCATGCCCAGCCACCCAGGTAAAGAGAGGAATTGGATTAGCGAGGGGGCAGGGACAGACAGGTGCCAAATCAGCAGAGCTCTGGCAAACTGCTAGCAATCAAATCTTCCAGAGGTAAATCAGGGAGGATAGCTTTCTGAAAGGCTAACTAACCTAAAGAGACAGGTTAGCTCAGTGGAGGAATTCCTGCCTTGCATATATGAGGTCCCTAGTTCAATTCCCAGCTTTTCTTAGAAAAGTGATCCACTGGGTTATCAGGCATCCAGCTGATACATAATGACAGGGAACATAAAGACATTCTTTTTGTATTAGGTTTTCTTGGATCTCCTATATTTTTTAGAATAGGTTCCTTCCAATTTTTTTCTTCCTTAATTTTCTTGCTAAAACACAGTTCATCACCTGCAGAGGGCAGGCTGCAGGATGAACACCAACAGCAGCAGCCTGAGAAGCTCCTTATGGGCCTAAAAGGGAAGGCTGTTTTTCTTGTTGTTTTTTTAATTTTTTTTTCTTTTTTTTTAATTGGTTGCTGCTGTATGGTTTCTTTGTTGTGGTTCCTCTGTCTTTGTTTACCCCCTCCCCCCTTTTTTTTTCTTTTACCAATTTTTTCTACCTAGGTTATTTCTTTTCTTTCATTCATTTTTCTATCTTCTGTTTTCTGTTGTTCTTTCATTCCACCTATTTTTTATTTATTTATTTATTTTTGTTTGGTCTTCAATTTTTCTGTTTTTCTTTCTCTCTCTCTTTCTGTTTTCTTTCTTTTTTTACTTTTTCTTTTTTTTCCCCCCTCTCTTATTCTGGCCTTTTAATTCATTCTATATATATATTTTCTATTTTGTTTCTCATTACATTATTTCTATTCCACTATTTTATTCTTATCCCTCTGTACTTCTTACTCATGGTAATTATTTATTTACCTAGGTCTTGTACAGTTCCTCTTCTAACTTTTATTATTATTATTACTATTATTCTTTTCCTTTTTTATCTCTTTCCTTCTCTCTGGTCCTAATTAATATTTTTCAAGGAAACATAGACAACAGCAAAGAAATAGAATAAGAGGAACAAAGTGTCAAAGTGAAACCTTACCACACACAGAAAAAGCACAACAAAATAAAACCCTAGAGTAGAAAAAGAAGCTGATCAACCAAATAAGCCCATTAAGATAAACAGATGCCCAGATACCAACACAAAATTACAAGCCATACTAAGAAACAGGAAGACATAACCTAGTCCAACAAACAAACTAAAATCCAGGAAGAGATGCAGACCATGGAACAATGAATCAGAGAATTCCAAACAAATATCATGGATTAACTTAATGAAATTAAGGAAGAGAAAAAAGATATTAAGAAGACACTGGGAGAACATACTGAAGAAATTGTAAACATACATAAAAAAGGTAATGGGTATGATGGTGATGAATGGCAAATGCAAGAAATAAAAAATACACTGGAAGCACATAACAGCAGATTTGAACAGACAGAGGAAAGAATCAGTGATGTGGAAGAAAATACAGCTGAAATCAGAAAGGTAGTAGAAGAGATAGATGAAAAGATAAGAAAAATCCAGCTTGGACTAAAGGATTTGACTGACAACACAAAATGCACAAACATTTGCATTATAAGCATGCCAGAGGGAGAAGCGAAGGGAAAGGGGACAGAAGGAGTGTTGGAGGAAATAATGACTGAAAACTTCCCAACTCTATTGATGTACATGGATGTACATGTCCAGGAAGCACAGCACACCCCAAACAGTATAAACACTAACAGACCTACTCCAAGACATATAATTGTCAAATTCTGCAATGTTCAAGACAAAGCTAGAATAATGAAAGCAGCAAGAGAGAAGAGATCCATCACATACAAGGGAAGCTCAATTAGATTAAGTGCTGATTTCTCATCTGAAACCATGGAGCAGGCATTTGGGGTATGCCTCTATGGAATAGAAATGTGTTCATAGGTCAGGGGGTGCTGTCTCGGTGGGTGGAAACCCACAGAATAACCTACGGAATATTGAATTTCCATCTTGGGTAGTCCAGCTGCATTATCCCATAGAGTGGCAATAATCTCTAGAGTACATAGGCAGTGCCCAGCAAAAGAGGACAAACTAATATTCCAGGCCCTTGATATTGATATATGTATTTATGAACCTTGTTCTTGTGAAATTGAAACGTAGCCTAGCAATATATATTGCCTAAGAGTTACTTCCTGAAAGCTTCCTTGTTACTCATATGTGAACTCTCTCTAAACCAAGCTCAGCATATAAGTGCACTACCTTTCCCCAAGGATGGGACATGTCTCCCAAGGATTATCCTCACTGTTTCTTTGAATAGATGTAACATAATTTGTTTAAACTCTCACCTTTATGCCCATTAATATAATCACCACTCGGTTAAAGTCACCCTAGATGCTAGGAAACTTAGTGTCATAACATGTACATGAAGTTTGTGAGCGTGATGAGATAGAGCAAATCTTGCAATTAAGTTAAAACAACCAAAAACATTAGGAAATATGAAGTCAGAAGAGGAAACAATGTAGAAACTTGCTGAACTAATTAAAAAATCCAGATATGCTTCACCCATCTTCCCAAATGCTAAGATTTTTTACATTTGTTTTATCCTTTTCATCATATTTGTTTTGTATGTGTGTGTAAAATTATATATTTAAAATATTTATAGTAAATTTCAGACCTGATTTTATTTACAACCAAATACTTCAATATCTAAATATTTCGTTGTGCCTTTCTAAAAACAAGAACATTCAACTGTATAATCTTCAAAATAATTTGATAAGTTGCTATTTTTTGGTCCTTTGTTCTGTTGATGAACTGAATCCTAGCAAGCTCATTCTGCCCAAGGGTCACAGCTATTAACTGCTATTTGGAAATCTGTCTGTATAAGTTATACTGAGTTTCTATATGTTTTGACCTAATTTGGAAATCAGTTTAGTTTTTTCAAAACCTTAGCCTAGTAGAAACTGATTCACTAAATTGATAAATCTGACTGAATTAAAATGAGAAAAACTGGTTTCAGGGTTAGAATTGTGAATGACACTATTTTTTTTTTTAACCTGAATCAAGGAACTTAAAAGAGTTTTTATTCTAAGTATCTTAAATTGTTCTAGTCTGTTAACTGTAAAATAGAGAATATTTCCCAATTCAGCTATCATTTATAAATATCTTAGAGGGAATAGTCTATAACTATGCTCAAATTGTTCTTTTTTCTATAAGCAATGCATTCTTCAATCTGAATTATGTGTTATCATGCAGAATATCAGCAAAAATGATTTAGGTGTCACTATAGGTTGAATGAGAGATAATTCATGTGTAATTTTATGAGAACAATGGGGGAGCTGCATAGGCTTTCAGTGGAAAAAGTCGTGTAAAAACTCCTATAGAGCCATAATCACAATGCACAACTCTGAGAGCCTTAGACATATAAATTGATTCACATATTTTAAATCAGATGCTGGTATATCTTCCATTTTAATTTTTGTCAACTTACTGACAATAATGGCTTGTCAGTTTTAAAAGAGCGAATGTACTTTCAAATAAATGCTAACATGACAAATGTTATTGTAAAACTGTCCTGTAAGTCACACCCTTTGAACATTAGTTATATAAATATTGAACAAAATATTTAAGACTCATGTTTTCAGTTTTAATAAATTTTAGCCTTCCACAATACCTTTATATATTCAGTAAGACAAAAAACAAACAATTGTTTTGGGTCCAGGGAAGGGCTTACTCACTAGTTGAGTTGGCTAATAGATCCACTTCTCGATCACTTTCTGTTAAGAAATCTGAAGCTATACCTTCAATCTATAGTGTCTCAGTGGTCCCAACCATGTGTCCATAGAAAGGCCTCCCTGTGTTGGTGAAGGATAGCTTGCAAGGCTCTGCCTCACCCATCAATCATCACTCCTAGCCTTTATTTTCACATTGGGTCACTTCTGGGTGAAAATACAAGGGAATTGCTAATTATGACACAATGAGAAAGGAGTTTTCAAATGGAGTCTCATCAAACTTACCATGTGTTTTAGAAGACTTTCAGAATGCTCTATCTGAAAACAAAATGCCATCGTAGAAGATATTTTGTTTTTATGTCTCTGCAATGTACTCTAATACAGAATCTTCTTATCACTCTGGTGTATTAGGTCCATTTATTAATACTAAATTCTATTAAAGATACCAATAGCAGAAGGGTTTACTATTTTCTTGTGCTGTTTTTAAGGCTGTTGTAAAATCTATGTGTGCTTGCATGTGTATGTATACATGTATGTGTGTGTTTGTGTTTCACTTTAACAAATATTGGAATATCTGAAGGGAACTAGAACTTTTACATTTATGTAAGAGAAAAAACAAATTTTTTACTGAATATTTCACAGACTATCCAGTTTTATTCTTTTTTATTCTATTCACTCATAGATTATGAATTAATTGTCCAAAAGGTAGTTTAGGTAGTTATTTGGATAACTGAAGCACCTTCCCGTCTCTCCTCATTGCCTTCCTGCCTCAATGGTTTCATTTTATTCATTTGGTCACATTAAATATAAATGTTTGGTTAATGACTGAAGTGCCTGACTAGTTTGTTCTGACTTTTACTACATAACATTTCTAGTCAAAATATTGTTAAAGGAAGCAGATGTGGCTCAAGCAATTGAGTGCCTGCCTCCCACATGGGAGGTCCCGGCTTGGTTCCAGGTACCTCCTGAAAAAAGCAAAAACAAAAAACAAGCAAAAAAAAAAAAAAAAAAAAAAAAAAAACCCAGGGAAGCCGATGTGGCTCAGTGGTTGAGCCTCGACTTCCCACATACAAGGTCCCAGGTTCAATCTCCGGTACCTAAAAAATAAAAAATAAATCTATTGTGAGCCTCTCAAATATAACATTTACCTTTATTGTCTGCATGGTCCAATACAAATTATACCAAAAAACTTATACATATTTCTTCTGGTGCTTTGTTCATTATTTTGCCATAAATATTCTCTTGGAAAATGCATAGAAAATTTGCTTTAACATCTTATGCCATAAAAATTAAAATTTGCTGATCCTACCAATAAAAGAAGTAATATTATTATTATATTGTTATGTAGTGATGGAAATATTGATATGTAGTATGTAAATCCAGAAGCTGTTTTCCTAAGTGCTTCCTACATGTATTTTTATATACTATATTCTGGTTCCTTTTAAGGGATAATAGAATAATTTCTTGCTTTTATTCTTTTTTTGAAAGGTATATACATATACTGATCTCCACTCAAATAAGTCACAAATTTCTACATGAAAACAATGTAGAGCACAGAAAGAAAATCTATTTCAGAGCACAAATGAATTAATTACCACCAGATAGTTGCCACCTCTTGTATTACTGATGATTGTTTTTTTTTTTCTTTTTAAAACAAAATTATATGTGAGTCCAATCTCATTTTCTTCCAACATCTATATACTTTTAAAAAAATCTACATCAGCAGTGTAGAGAATAGAAATAACTAAAAAATCTTATGGAAGTTCTAAAGCAGTTCCCTCAAGTCCCTAGTTTGACCTTTTATATACATTTTTAGACTAATTAAAAATATGACTTTCCTCTCAAGACATCTATGTAATAACATAGATATTTCTGTATACCTATTTCCTTTTATGTAATTAATTAAAAATAGAAAAATTAATGCTATAGTAAAAACTTAAACTAAAATTAATAATATTTAATTTTATATATATTTAATGTTCTTAAATCTGGAAAATAACATTCCTTTGCCCTTTTATATTATGCAGTTTATGAATCGTGGATTTTTTTTCAAAATTTTCTTCTAATCTATTTATCCTCATCGATGATTTTTGTCTCTGTCAGAGTGAAAATGCAAGAGCAGTTTGTATTTCATTTAAACTTTCAATTTCCAGTTTTCTCCAGAAAAATAATAATAAATTGATTTATATGAAAGTTTTTGTCATTAAATATTCATCTATTGAATGAGAGTTAATGGGACAAAACTATTAAAGAAAATCACTTATATAATTATAATCATTTTCTAAAACATGCAACAAATAATGTAGCACTCTAAAAGTAAGCTCAAAGTGTAAAGAAATCCTGGAATGGCATTCAGGAAGATAGTGTGATTTAGTAATTTGTGCAGTAAATATTCTCCCTCTTTTTCAATAGATATTGATTTAGATAGGGATAATATATACATAGACAAGCAAATATATATACACACATGCACATATATTTCAATATGTTTTGTATGTGGTAGCTTACAATAATTACAATAACTGCTCAGAGGGAGAAAAAGTGCAAACGGAATCCAAATATTATACTTTTGCTTTTTTGCTCATGAATATAAAATGAGATATAAAATGTCAAAGATATTTATTTTTATTGTATAGTTATTTTCTTATCTTAGTGAACTAATAAATATGACTAAATAAATCTTCATGGCATAACTATTATAAGAAATCTTGAGCATTTCAACTTATGATGAAAATAGACATTATGTTTTGCTGAAAAATAATGGGACTGATCTACTTTCTAAAATCCACAGAAGATATCAAACACATGTCACTTAATGATAAAATGTTACTACTAGAGATTTCTCATTATGATTCTATCAAGTGGTGGGGAGAAAAATGGTCTGTCTTTATTCACTCCACAAAAATAAAGGGCTCTCAATAAAATGTAGCTTTCTGGGGAATGTATTACAGTATTTTTTACTTATAAAACTGTTGAATAATACAGTGAATCTCTGTTGAAAGAAAAAAAATTGTTAGGCAAACAATATTTCATAAAAAATATGGGAAAACAGGTTTCCCTCAGGCAAATCAAATGAAATAATTCAAATGACATCTCACTTTTTTCCAGGCAAAAATCCGCCCCTATTATGTATTAAGCAGGAACAAAGTAGAGAAAAATAATGCCTGGTGTGTCTTTGTGTGTGCATGTGTGTGTTCATGCATGTGTGCAAATGTGTGACAGAGACAGAGAAACTGTGCCAGAATACAGCAAAATTTCTGAGCAAGAAAAATATTTAAAATATATGCTGCTGTGTCTGTTGCTGATTTATCTTATCATCTCTTTGTTATTAAAATTAGAAAAGATAGCAGATAATTCAATAGGGTAATTTCCTTTTTTCAAGAAACAAAAGCTAGTTTATGTATGTGACAACACAAGCCGTCAAATTATCAATTAAAATTTCACATGGTTCAAGAGATGCAGGTCACCATGAGACAGGGGTGAACCATTCTTAAACTGGAGAAATTTGATCCTGTTGGACAGGACTCCACATTAAAAAACCCTTCCTTTCTTGCACTGAGCCAATCTCTGGTTTCAGATGTAACATATAAATTGCATTTTCACTCCATTTTATTTCTCATTAATTACATAGTTTATGTCTCAGACTTCATTCGGCAATGCCCCCATAAATCCAAAAATATTTTTTATTGACTTTAAACATCCTAGACAGATCACATATAACCAACTAAAAACAGTTTTATAGACAAAGTTCCTTACTTTCTTATTTTCATTTTGTTAGTAAACAACAATACTATTTATGAAGAGATCTGTTAGCACATTCAAGGAGATTTGATTAAGGTTATACATAGTTCACAGTTGTTCCTGCTAGAAAGGATATGCTACAACTTCCTGCTAAATATGTCCTCCCCAATATCACATAGACAGTCAACATATTTTGCAATAATTTAAAGAATGGTCAACTTTAACACACAGTCATAAAACTTTAGAAATGCAAGGGATCTTAGAAAACTTGCAGTAAAATTTCTTACTTAATAGAGGAATAAGCAGAAACCCAAAATTAGGATAGTTTCCCCCAATTTTACAGTCACTGTGTATAAAGTTATGATGATGTATACAATTACAGAACTCCCCAATAAATTTTCAAATCATTTGCCTCATACCTTATTTTTAAAAAGTAACCAAAACTATCCTCATTTACTTTTCAAATTCTCCTAAGAGAATTTCAGTGTCTGTTGTGATAGTGATATGTTGCCTAATGATTCAAACAATGAATTTTGAGACTGAAAAATCAGGGTTTGAATCCCTCTTATGCCAATTTTTCCATTTTATGTGTTCTGGGAAAAGTTTCTTCATTATGCTGAGTCTCAGTTTCCCCGGAATATACAATTTTTGGTTAACAATAGCTACTTAAATGCATGATTGAAAGGATGTCATAATGCATAGTTAACATCTAATTGTGTGACATTTATATTGTAAGTAATCAATAAATCTAGCAGTTAATATTTATTTTGCCTCAACTGGAGAAAAAGATTGCATTATTATTAGACAGTTTTGGCATTACCCAGTGCCTAACTTGATCAACTGCTCATTGAATTTTATTTTAGGATGCCAAGTGACTACTGTATATACAGTCATAGATTTGAAAATTGAAAGTATTCAATTTTTGATATGTGTCTGCTTCTAAATTAATCTTTCTTACTTTTAAATATCATTAGTAAATTTAATCTAGCATAAATTAGTTTCCTGTGTGAAAAATTGCAATGAAATTGTATGACCCAGACACATGATTATCCTTTATATAGGTGATATTGTACTGTTATATTTTGCTATAAAATAAAATTATTTTTGAATTGCAATAAATCAAATCATATGTAACGTGAAAAATATGAATAGATTTGTTTAAATATTCTATTTCAAAAAAATTATGCAGGTTGGATAAGATTTGGTACATGAGTTGAAAGAAACAAGGTCAATTGTTATGATGTTTATGATTACAGACAACTACAAAAAGTTGAAAGGGGAATTTTAATTGGCTAATAAATATTTGCATAAGAAAGTTTGTCATTTTCATAAGACGTGATTTTATACAGATTTAAAAATTATTTATAAATCATTTTAACAATGCATCTATTCCTTCCTTCCATGATTCTGAAGTTCTGTGTTTCTTCATACAAACAGGGTATGGATAGTTTTCAGGATTCTAGAAGGATGCTAGATGTGACTGTTTTTTTTTCCCCCAACACAAATTGCTCTGAAATCTTTTTTTTAAATTGTATTTGTTTCAATTTATTTTAATATAAGGAGGTAGTACTTCTCAGAGGGTCATGTCTTTTCTTATCTTTAATTTATAGGAAAGGTTTATGTCTTTTTTATCTTCTATTTATATGAATGACCCTGAAATGTCTATATGTAGAGCTTTGTTCATAGTGAGCTCCAAGTTATTTATTTGTACCTTCCCAGTAGAAAACATCCTTTTCATATTCTGCTATTAACTCAAGGAATTTGTTCAAAATGATATTTTGGTTTTGCCACAAATCCTGCTTCTCCTCCCATAATGAATGAGGGTATTATGATCCTTTTTGTGCCATAAAATAAAAATAGCCTTTACTTAGTCCATCTCTTTTATTCTTCTTATTCAAGGAATCACCATATCTTTCAATTCTATAGTATCAAATATTTATAAACCATTTTTCCATTTATTACTCCTTGATATAAACACTCATCATCCTCTTTTGTAGTATTACAATACCTCCTACATGCTTTTCTTCATTTAATATTTCTCTTTTAGAAGAAAATTTCCTTGTTGCTTCAGTTAGCCTCTTTGATCATAATGTTAATAATTTTGTCTAGTGCTCAGTGACACCAAATACTAATATGAAATCACTCACTAAATAAAACATTGATAACACCATCATCATGGTATTACAATTTCTGATAATTTATTCCAACTTGTGTTTACCATCAATACAAAACTTCAAGAAACCATAAAATACATTAAAATACATTTCTTCAAAACTGATCTTTGCCAAAGTTATTCTTTCTGTCATGAATTCAATTTTACCCATTCCTTTCTCTCAAAGTACTTTTCTTTCCCTTAAATCCAGATCTTAAATTAATCTTGTACAATAACCTTTTCTGGTCCAGTAAGAAGGAATTACTTTCTTCTTCTTATTGTTTCTAAAACACTTTTTTCACAATAATGTAAATATGCCATGTATATGTCTGAATAGTCACAGTTAACTTGATGGCAGAAATTGCAATTTTCTCATCACAATGAATCTCAGAGACTCTAACATGAGGCTTCACAGATAGTAAATGCTCAAAATGTGTTCATTTGTGTGTATGTGCATGTGTAATGGAATTGATGAGTTGCATTATAATTTTAATGAATTTTCAAGAAAAATACTCAAAGAAATTAGTGAAAATTACTGCAATGGAGTAAATATTCAGATAAAACAATACATTTTTTTGTGTGTGTGGATCAAAGAGGCCTGAGTATATATGTATAGACACAATTTCTGAAAGTTGTTACTGTGCATTTATCTGCATGTGTGTGTATGTGCGCATGGCTGATAATTTAATTATTGCATTAAATTTCAAAAAAAAAAATTTTAAGCCAATAAGATTACAGGGTAAATGGAAAAAAAAAAAAAAAAAAAAAAAAAAAGAAAAATCAACAAACCAAAAGTTGGTTCTCTGAAAAGATGAACAAAATTGACAAAACATTGGATAGACTAAGAACAGAGAGAGTGAGAGAGACAATAATTCAGTTGCTACATTCAAAAATGAGAGGGCCGATATTACTACTGAACTTAGGGAAATTAAAAATATTTGAGGAAAACTATAAAATACTGTATGCAAAAAATTAGATTTAGTTCAAATAGGAAATTCCTAGAAACACACAAATTAATGAAACTGGCTCCTGAAGAAAGAGAAAAATTGAATAGACTTGTAACAAGTAAAGATATTTAATAATGAAAACACTTCAAAAAAGAAAACCCCTGCCCAGATATTAAATTCTGTTGAACAATTAGACTAGAATTAGTAACAATTAGAACTAATTCTTCACAAACTTTTTCAAGACACAGAAGCGGAGGAAATGCTTTTCAACTCTATGATGCAGGTATTACCTTGGTACCAAAGCAGACAATGACATCATAAGAATAAAGAGAGAAGAATCCTGAAAAAATACTAGTAAACCAAATCAAGCATTATTTGAAAAGGCTGACCAAGTGTGATTTATCACCATTCACATGGAAAAGTAAATAATTTTAATGCAACATATCAATAGAATAAAGTCTCAAACCACTTGATCATCTCAATAGTTGCAGAGAAAGTAATTGACAAAATATAACACTTCTTAATGATAAAAACCATTCAATACACTGAGAGCAGAAAGAACTTCCTCAATCTGATAAAGGGCATCTACAAAAAAACCCACAGTTCACATTATACTCAATAAAGACTCAATGCTTTCCCTCTAATTTAAGGAAGAACACAAAAATGTCCATTCTTGTCATTTTTACTGAACATTGTACTAGAGGTTTGGTCAGGGAATTCAAGCAAGATAAAGAAACAAAAGGCATCCAGATTAGAAAGGAAGAATTTAAGTTATCTCTATTCGCAGATGACATAAACTTGAGTATAGAAAATCCTAAGGAACAATATTAATGCACAAGCTCATCAAGGTTTCATAGTAGAAGATCAATAAACAAAACATATTGTAATTCTGTACACTAACAATCAACAATCAAAACAAAATAAGAAAAATTGTTTACAATAATATTGAGAACAATAGAATACTTAGGAAATATTTTTAAAAAATAAATGCAAAACTTGTATTCTGGAAACTCCAAACAGTCAAATGGAAATATATTCCTTGTTCATGGATCAGAAGACTTAATATTGCTCAGTTAACAGTAATCCCCAAACTGATCTACAAACTCAATGCAATCACTGTTAAAATTTCCACTGGCTTCTTTGCAGAAATGTACAACCTGATGCTAAAATTCATGTGGAAATTCAAGAGATCCATCATAGCCAAAAGTCTTGCAGAAGAAGAAAGTTGAAGGTTCACACTTAAGATTTCAAAACTTTCTACAAAGTTACAGCAATCAAGACAGTATGGTACTGGCATAATGATAGATATATTGATCAGTGAAATGGAATTCAGAGTCTAGAAATAAATCCTCACATTTATTAGTCAATTGATTTTTGACAAGGGAGCCAAGATAATTCAATAGGGAAATAATATTCTCTTCAACCACATGATGTTGGGACTGGATAAGCACATGCAAAATAATGAAGATGGGCCCCTACCACATACAATACACAAAAAATTAAATCAAAATCTATCATACACATAGTGTATTAGCTAAAATTATAAAACTCTTAAAAGAAAATATAGAAGCAAATCTTTATGACCTGACATTCTTAAATATGACAAGAGCACAAGTGGCAAAGGAAAAATTATACATTGGATTTCCTCAAAATTAAAAGTTGCTTTGCTTCAAAGATACTTTCAAGAAAGTGAAAGGACAACCCACAGATTGGGAGAAAATAATTTCATAAAATGGAAAATATTCCAGATAGTATCTCCTCGGGAAGCATGTGATGTAGTAAGGAGGTTATATAAATAAGTAAACTAATACATTATTTGTTAATTCTGCTGAGTACTATAATAAGAACAAACATGATGAAAGTAAATGCAAAACAAAAACAAATATATGCATGGCTTGAACTATTTCTACCATTGTGAAAAAAAGCCCTATCAGGACAAAGGATTTAAGCTTTTATTTGAAGAATGAAAAAGACTCATTATGTGAAAAGGTTAAATCAGAGGTAACAAAATCTTATATATATTTGAAGTAGGAAAGTCTGTGGTACATTTCAGTTCTAACTGAAATAAGGAACAAGCGAGGAACTAAGCAGAGATTTGGGTGGCATGCGATGAGTTTTTGCAGGTCCTCAAGGAATGCTCATGAAGGAAACAAAATTAGTTAGGGATAAGAACACTGGACACCTTGGAAAGGTATTATGTGGAAAATTATGAGTTCACAATTTAATTTTTACCATGACCTTAGTTACTGGATAGAGCACCCAGGATTTCAAGGAGGAAGGGAGAAAGAACCATTAGGAAACCATTTCAATAGAGACACCAGGTGATATTTTAGGGACTGTACACATGTGATCTCAAAGGAAATGAAGAACAATGGCCAGAATCTGAAATGTCTTTTAGAGGTAGAAGCATATATGTATTCAAGTAAAGAAAAAAAATCAACAACTCTAAAAATTTCTCCCTTGGCAACTGTGAGATTGGTAGAACATGGTAGAGAAGAAAAGAGGGTGGGACACACAGAAGGTTTAGCCATGGGAATCAAACATTCAATTTCAAATATATTAATTTAATTATGCCTTTGTTTGATACCACCTAATACATAAAGTAGATAGAGAAAATCACTGGTTTGGGCTGGATATATGAAAGGATTGGCATTATGAGAGAAATTATAAAAGATTATTGAATTATTGAATGAATTGTTCAAGTTACTAAGTGTAGCACAGGAAGACTATAGAGAGAGAAACAAAGCCAGAAGAGACCAGAAAACTAAGATGACATTTAGGAAATAAAAGAATTAATTATTAAAAATAATGAACAGCTTCAGTAGAAGTGTGAGAAT
Organism: Tolypeutes matacus; assembly: GCA_026826555.1. Lineage (NCBI taxonomy): Eukaryota > Metazoa > Chordata > Mammalia > Cingulata > Chlamyphoridae > Tolypeutes > Tolypeutes matacus. The sequence goes on from JAKSZT010053767.1 coordinate 13,689,362, forward strand.
AAGAGAAGTGTAGTAGATGAAAGGTTTTAGTCAGATATTTCTGAGTTTTGGGTTATTAGCAATAAAGAGCAGTGAGAATGCCTAAGGCAAACAATTCATTTGGCAGCTGAGGTGAAGGAAACAAAAATAACAATAATAAAAATAAAGAAGATTAATGGAGTCAGTGAAGTATGAGTCTCTGCTTGAGGCATTTTATATTTTCCAAAATATAAATATAAAACAAAAGAAAACTTTGTCAACTTCACATACCATTTTTCTTCATTTATTAGAAAGCAAATGGCAGTACTTTTCTGTGTAACATTTGGAAAGATAAAGATTTATATGTGATTTTGGTTTTCATTATTTTTAGCTTCATCAGATTTTTCTTTAGTAACCTATAAAGGTTTTATATGTCAAATTTAAAACAACTAAAGTTGTAAACAATCTTTAAACCATAGAGGTAAATATAATAATATCAATAGAATATGTCGTCAGTGTGACTAATATCTAAAATACAGTTTCTTCAATTGTATTCTCAAAGAAACTCATTCATATTTTAATTCACAGGTTACATATGAAATCTTTTTTGTGTTATGGCTAAGGGACTAATAAATAACATCTTTTTTCCTTTCACTTCACCAGAGCTCAGAAGCCTTGGGAAATAGATACAGGAGCTAGAAAAAGTGACATAGAAAGTCAATTTTTATTTTTAATTTTTGTGTGATTTTGATCTTTGGGGAAATGAATTGGTACCTTATTTCTGTGGGAAAATGGACCTATTATTTCACCACTGAACCAGACAAACTTGCCCACCCAATTAACACTGGATGGACAATTGCCAGCTTTCCTGTGATAGCCTGCCTCTATAAAACATACAGCATGTAAGATCTGAACAATATATATCCTATATGAACTGACAGTTCCCAAAAGAAAGGAAGGAAGACTGCTCAGCAGTTACTCTTATATTCACTACTCAGGAAGTTGCTTCTTCTCCATTTTCTAGGAGTGATTGAACCGGTTGTACAAGAGACTAGGAGAATTATTCCTGAAGGTTCTGACTCTCATTATGGAATGCATCTTCCTGTATAAGATTTCATTAATCTTCTTTAAATGGAGGACAATGGCAGTATTGGACAAAATCTAGAGAATAATTTTGGTTCTATCCCTACTTTTCCCTGCTCCCCTCTAGGAAGCAGCAAATTCATTTCCCTGTTAAGGTTAAGATGAACTTCCAAGCCAAAAGAAGTCACCATGAATAACCGAAATTGGCAGAAAGTACTTTCAATCTAACACAAACTTTATTTTATTCTTTAAAAGAAGCAACCAGAATTGGATGCAAATCCTATAAGTCAGAGAATTCAGAGTCAATGAGGTGAAAAAATAGTTTATGCATTATTAAGCAAAGTAATGAGAGATGCCACTTGCTTCAAACTCTTTGGATCCAATATCCAAACTTTTGGAAAAAATACCATATAGTTGTTAGCTTCTTCAGAGCATAATTAGTACCTCTCAGAACATTGACTCAAATGCACAAATTCTAATATGCCAGCCTACACACTGCAAAGTCTTCAGTAGAATGTTCTGCTGTTATTTAAGACCTGCTGTTTCTGGGTGATGTGGTACACCATATGACAAAATAATCTTATTGGAATATGTTAATTCCTTAGCTCATTTTGCTTAACTTCTGTTTTAGTTTAGTAAGATGCTAAAAACAAAATATACCAGAAATTTGTTGGTTTTTAAAATGGGAATTTATTAAGTTGCAATCTTACAGTTTCAAGGCTGAGAAAAATGTCAATCAAAGCATCATCAGGCAATGCTTTCTTCCTTAAGACCAGCTGCCAATAATCCTGAACTCTTCTGTCAAATGGGAAAGCAAATGGTAGCATCTGCTGGTCTTGTCCTCCTCTCCTGGGTTTCTTGCTTTCAGCTTCTTGGTTCCATGGCTTTCTCCTCAGTTTTTGTGGGTTTCTCCCTCTGTCTGTCTCATATCATTTATATAGGACTCCAGTAAGAAGATTACAACCTACCCTGGGTCATACCCTACTGAAGTAAAATAATCAAAAGGTACTACCTACAATTGGTTTACAACTATAGGAATGGATTAGCTCTAAGGTCATGATTTTTCTGGGGTCCATAAAATCCTCTTACTACCTCACTCCACTCTTTAGACCCAAAAAGTCATTGAATTTCCATATGAAAATATATTCATTTCATCACAGTATCCTACAAAGCCTTAAATAATTTCACTAAAAATATTATGTACAAAGTCTAGTCAAAATCAGTTATACATGGGTCTTTCCTGGGGCACAATTCATCTCTGGCTGTGCACCTATAAAACTTAGAACAAGTTATCTGCTTCCAATATACAAAGGAGGGACAGTCATAGGATAAAAATTGCTATTGCATAGAGAGAAATTGGAAGGGAACACTCATTAGATTTGAAAGTCTGAGGGTCATCTATAGAAAGATTCTTTGTCCTCATCACATGATGGAGCAGCATTTGCACCCTTTCCAAGGACTTGCACAGGGGTCATGTCATTGGCCCAACTCTCATCAAGCATCTGGTTAGCAGCCAATCTCTAGGCTCCACAATCTAAGAACACTTGGGTTGATGGCCAGACTCTTCCCAATCCCTGGGGAATATGTGCCACCCTGTGAGAAAACTGGGTTGAAGGCCAGACTTTGTAAAATCTTGGGGAATGTGCTCCACCTTCTCTGAAGACTGGGGTGGCAGCACTCTTCCTGAACAATCGGGGGAATGCTCACCCTCTCTAAGCTCCAGGGCATACTCACACTTTCCACATATATCAGTGGGCTTGCTCTCTTGGCCTAAGAAGATGTCTTCATACCAGACCTCATGTTCCATGGCTCTGCCTTGTATGTCATTTTTCCTTTAATCTGTTCCTTTTCTGCTCCTTTTAGTCCAGGCTGGCAGTGGTTCCATTCATACAGATCTTGGGGGGCGGAAAAAAAACTCGTTGGTTTTGCATACAGCACAAAGGGACCAAGCCTTCTGACAGTAAGACTTTCCACAGATCCTTTCTGGATAATTGCGTTTCCAATTCTGACTTGCAGTAAAATGGTTGACTGTTTCCATATTCTTTTAAATCTTCATATAGGGTACTATTCTCTGGGGACTCACTTTCCATCAATTTCTGTTTTTTTTCTGCCCCAGATTTCAGTGTTCAAATTATCCATTTCCTCTCACATTTGACTATATTCTGCAAGGAGAAGCCAGGCTACACTTTCCATGTTCAGTTGAGAAATCTCCTCAGCTAAGTTTCCAAACCCATCACTTTCAAATTCTGCCTTCCATATGACATCAGAACACAATTTTACTATGTTTTCTGTCACTTTATTTATTTACTCTTTTTATTTACTTATTTTTAAGTGCTTTCTGTTATTTAATTATTTTTTTATTCTTAAAGAAGCTTTACATTACATAAATGTTGCCTAAAAAAAATATTAGGGATTCCCATATGCCCTACTCCCTACCCCTCCAAGACTTCCCCACAATAGTAACATCCCTCACTAGTGTGGTTCATTTGTTACAATTGATGAACACATATCGAAGCATTGTTATTAACTGTGGATTACAGAGTGTTTTATAGTTTACACTCTTTTCTGTACAAATTTGTAGGTTATGACAAAATATACAATGGCCTGTATCTGTCACTTAATGTCATGCGAGACAACTCCAATGTCCTGAAAATGCTCCCATATTTATACTTATTTTTCCCTCTCCCATCCCTCAGAACCTCTGGTGGCTACTGCCTTTATATCAATGATAAGAATTCTTCCATAGAAACTTTAAGCAGGGCAGACAGCACAGGAATTCAGCACCTGGTTAGTGGGCTTTACTTTGGAATTTATGCTTCTTTTTAACAGTTACACTCATTTATAGGTTCTCTACACCTTGCTCTTCTGTCCCTTTTACATGAACCTATAATTGGCACTATACCTCATAAATATATGTCCCAGAGACTTAAATCTTTGATCCGTCCATGTGCCAGTTGAACCCTGAATTTCAGCAGAGTTGCAAAACTTACTCTTCAGTTCATTGGCTCCCCCAGGGGAACTAACAATGAGATGATGATGGACAGTGCCCATCCCAAGGAACAGATTGTCTGCAATTGCAAGCAAGGTAGTTCCATCCATCTGCCCCATTAGTTCTAAGCTCCCTCTCAATTAGAAGGACAGTGGGCATCACCACCCCAAAATCCAATTGGGGAAGGAACAATGGACTAAAGTAGACTTATTATTACTCTACTATAGACTTATTATTTTTCTTGCAATGGAAGAACTCTTATCATTGATATAAAGACAGTTTTCTGTCACTTTAAAGCAAGGGCCACCCTTTTTCCAGTTTGCAATGACAGATTCATCGTTTCTGTCTAAGACTTAATCAGAAGTACCATTAACATCGATATTTTTCCCAACAGTCTCTTCAAAACAATCTAGGCCCTTCTACCAAACATTTCACAATTCTTTCAGCATCTACTCCTTAATCATTTATAAACCATTCTCACATTTTTGGTATTTGCAATAGCAGCACCCCACTCTCAGTACCAAAACCTGTTTCTGTCTGCTAGGCTGCCAAAAATGCAAAATAACAGAAATGGGTTGGCCTCTACAATGGGATTTATTAGGTTGCAAGCTTACAATTTCGAAGCTGAGAAAAATGTTCAAATCCAATATCATCAGGAAAAGATTTTTACCTAAAGACTGCCTGGCAGTGATCCTGAATTCCTCTGCCACATGGGAAGGCACATAGCAGCATCTGCTGGTCTCACCCTCTTCTCTTGGGTTTATTGCTTTCAGTTTCTTGGTTCCATGGCTTTCTCTCTCAGTCTGTGTCTCCATATTCATACCTTTTATAAAGAACTCCAGTAGGAGGACTAAACTCCACCCTTGGTCACGCCCTAATGAAGTAACCATTATTAAAAGGTCCAGCCTAGGCTAGGTTCACCCCCAAAGGCATGGATTATTTCTAAGAACAGGATTATTCTGGAGTCCCTAAAAGCTTCAAACTACTTCAACTTCTTTTGAAATAAAGTGAATCCCATGGCCAGGGTCAAAATTGTGTTGAATGCCATGCTGTTGTATAGGCATCCACTAAGTGAATGGATGATGATGCTAGAAGATAGGGAAATTAGAAAAAAGCATTTGGAGCTGAAAATAAGTTTCTACTTCAATGAGAATGCATCATTATTATCTCTGGAGTGGAAGTGGTACAAAAATGAACCTTCCTCTCAGTGACTGGCCAGTTCTCTCAAGATATGCTGTTTTATCAGGGACTTAGGGTTAGTAGTTGCTTTTGGCAATTGGCTTACTTATTTGTCATATAGTAAAAATTTCCATGTTGTTGAACCCAGCACCACCCCTCAAAATATGCTCATGGTGTTCACAAGCTTATTGTGAATTCACTCTCCATTTACTCATTTAACTGTCAAGTTTTTTCATTCATTTTCTTCTGGTTTATTTTGTACAGCAGAATGCAAAGAATTCTTCATTGCTTTTCTGTCACCATCAAAAATTTAGTAACAGGGATCAAATTTATGTTCCTACCTGTAACAATTAAAAAAAAACTGGAAAAATATAGGAAACAATGATTTTCAGATACTGAGCATCAGGCAAAGAAGGACTATGATCCCTGAGAGATGTGAAACAATTACAGAGGCAGATGTTTAGCTAAGCCTACTTTCTGGAAAGAATTTCCAAGCAACAGTACTAGTATGCAGAACCCATGGGAAGCCCATCTATCTCAGTTGAGGAGACAGATCTGGAAATCCAAGGAGGCCATGATCACTAACATTCAATGGACAGAGTACCTATGAAGAGATATCTTCAAGGATAGAGAGAGAGAACTCTGGGGATCTGCAGAGGGTCCCCCTAGAGTAGGGATTCTTAACCAGAGGTGCATGAGTTTGAGTTAAGATTTTAAAAATAACATTATTCTTGTGGGGATGTGTTGATGATGGTGTGATATGTTTATTAAATAATACAACTATAGTATGGACTTATTAAGGGGTCTGTGGTTTTCACCTGACTGGCAAAGGGGTCTGTAGAACCAAAAAAGTTAAGAACACCTGCCATAGAACCTTCAGCTGAATAATGCACAATCCATGTGTGTGAGGAAACTAACACAAATAAACAGAGGAAACAAGGACAGAGTGGAACACCTTATAAATAATAGAGCATCAGGTAGAATATTCAGAAGGTTGTTACCCAGCAGTGGGGAGAACATAGACCTAGAATAAAGGATGTTCTAGTTATAACCTAAAAAAGTTTAATGGCAAGGCTTGAAGACATCAAGCTGTTTCCAAGTAATTTAAATCACTCCTAGAACAAAGATCAAGAATATATTAAGAGCAATAAAAGTACCCATCAGCCAAGAAGTTTAAATTCACAATGTCTGGAATTAAATGAAACCTTGTAGAAACAATATTGCATTTATTATATAAAAGTCCCTGTAAAATAGATATCAAAGAATAATATTTAGTAATAATTTTTATCTCTGAAATAAACTTCTAAATCCTAAACCTTTACTCATATGGTATTTTCATTTATTAATGACAACCTCCTTAATAAGCACTGAAAGCATTTTTAAAAATTTCCTTTTAAATGTAATTTCTATTTTAGTTATGGGTGAAGTCAATAATAGAAGTGATAGCAAATGATAATATTTTCTTGTAATAATATTTATTTTCATAGATCATCAATAATTTTAATTTATATGAGAAATTGTGATTCTCATTAATATAACTTTAAGTGGAATTTCTGGAGAAAGAACAGGGAGGAAAGAAGTAGGACCCATGTGAAATTCATCTGAATGTAGCCAGAAGCTAGTTAAAGGTTGGAGAAAGCAGATTTCTAAGTTTGAAGTCTTCTCAATGGCCTATATTTGTAGGTTAGATAGTTAGGGACTGGGTAATAAAATATGGTACCAATATTGATAGGTGAAGTTTTTAGAGAGAAGTGCCTTTAGATGTTGAATCACTTCAAATACTTTCCTTTTAAGTGATTCAATTGCTTGATAAAACAATTATAAATCTCCTTTTATTAATGAGTAATCCTTATAAATCCAATAAAATGAATGCATTAAAGTTACAAACTGAATTAAAATTTTCATTTAGATGCATTGATAATGATAATAACTTAGTAAGAATTAATCCTAACATTATGACTAAATTTATTAATTAAATTATAAATTTATATAATTTATACTTAAAATAAATTTATATTATTTATATAATTATATGTTATCTTTAAATGACTTTCCCTCTACCAGGATAAATTGTTTACATATTATAAACACATAAATAACTAAGTGCAGTTATCTTCATTTTAAAACACAAATATTAACACTATGAGTCTGATCCTCCTAACATTTTGATATTTAAATCTCAGTCATCCCACACTGAAAATATATGCCCATTTAAGGAAACAAATTAACATATAAGCTAATTAATGTTATATACTAACAAAGATTTAATATATTTGCTTTAATTTCTTTTCTTGTTTGTAATTCTACTAGCAGGTACTATGCCCTCTGTGTGGCTCTTTGTGATTTCTTAACTTCAAGGACAGGAGTGGTCACTTGGCATCTTTCGCTATATTTAAGGTAAAATTTGACCTAATTCTTCAGCCTTTAAGCTGAAGCTTGAAACTCTCTCCTAAGTAATAAAATTTCCAATCAAGACAATATTAACATAAACAATAAAATTATGAAAGTTTATGGCTTCTAAGCAGTCATTCTATTGTTTAAAATAAACTCCACTAAGGAAGTTCAATCATATTACTTTGTTTAAGAGTAATACCTGTCTTATTTGGTTATGCAATTATTGATGCATGGATAGTTTGGTTCAGTTGTTTCTATTCTCTTTCATTATGAAGGCATTGATATTACTTCTTGTGCTACTTAAAAATTCTTAGAAATTAAAAACTCTCAGCTGTTTTTTTTTCATCCTTGTAGAGACAGTCAGTTTCTGTGGGAGAGGTTGGGGTCCATTCTGAGCCATCTTTGAGATTAATGCAATAATTTCATTTTATTGCCACTAGATATATTTACAATGATTTAATACACAATTTTAAGTACAAGATTCTCATATTTATCAGAATTTAATATCTGGCAGCCAGAAAGAGTAAGTAACACAAACTATAATTGCATGGGGGAGTTAAAAATCTTTGCAACAAACTTTGTCTAAAGAGAAACCAAAGATAAGAAAGAAAGGAAAATAAATCACACCCCTACACTTTCTTCCTGCCCATCCCCCTAATAAGCATTTCAAAGGCCTAGTTGTTTGTACTGCTTTTCTAAAGCTGCACCATATGATTGAGTATTTGTTAGTGTTTTTTTGTGAAGCTATTGTCAACTCAGTAATAAGCCTTCTTATCTTTGCTTTCCATTCCTCCCTACTCCAATTCCTTTGCCCCCTCAATATTACTGCCTTTATTGTAGCCCTCCTGTGGTAGATTGTATTACGTACACCAAAAAAGACATGTTCTTAATCTTACACCAAAAAAGACATGTTCTTAATCTTAATCTGTGTCCCTGTTGATGTGAACTGATTTGCAAATAGGACTGTATGAAGATGTAGTAACAGCTAGGTATGGGCTCATTTGTGAATAAAATCATATTTAGTTATGCCCCAATGAATCAGGGTGCACCTTACTGCATATTACTGGAGTCCTTTATAATCAGAAGAAATTTAGATGCAGATTTAAGAGAAAGCCATAGGAGAAAAATCCATGACATCATCATGTGATGGGAGCCAGAGATGCAAGCCAAAGGTCTCCAAGAATTATAGCAAGTCAACACCATATGCCTAAGGACTTCAAAAAGAAAACATGACCTTGTTGATGCCTTGATGTAGGACATCTAGCCTTCCATACCATGACTCAACAAATTCCTGTTTTTAAACCACCTTATAGTGTGAAATTTGTCATAGCAGCCTTGCCAAATTAAGGCACTTCCATTTCCAAGTAAAAATTGTCACATAAATTAGCCTTAGACTCTGTGTTTTAGGAAATTAAGACAAGACAATGTGTTTTGGACATTAGCTTTTATTCTGAATAGAAGAGAAGGGTAAATAATGAGGAGCAAAAAGAATAGACTGTGCTATGCATTTACATTTTCCACTTTTATACATTTCATCAGCCTGACACCCTAGCTTCCCAGCTTATGGTTGGGTTGACCAACAAAAGATAAGAGGTCAAATGGGGACAGTGGCTGAATTCCCCTGATAAAGATTACATGTCCTATCTGTTGACCTTCATCTATACCTGCTGCTCTCCATATCTCTCTGGTTTCCAATAGTGTTTCCTTTTTTTGCTCTTTCAATCACTGAACTGTAAGTGTGATAAGAAAATAAGTGCAAGCATAAAGAAAAGAAGGAAAAGAAATTGGGGGTAAAGTAAATATATTGCAGTTCCAAATGTGTCAAAAATTATTAGGACTGGTGTTTTATAGTGGCAGAAATGAAAAAAACAAATGAATGTTTGAAATTGAGATTTTGAATAGGCTGCTTTCATTAACTATGAAATCTGGGAAAAAATGGAAGTGATTTGTTGAAGTTTGAAATAAGATATTGTCTGAGAGATGCTCATGTAATTCTGAGGTAAAACAGAGTTTTAGAAAAGAAAGATCATCACTGCAAATATTGGCATTACCCAACATGTTGTAGGAAGTAGTATTGGAAAGAATGAAATCAGGCCAAGTATGTAAATCTTGAAATAATTGACTTGAAAGTATACTGGTAACAGTGATTAGGGACTAATGGAATGTCTCCTGTGGTCAGTAGAAAGCCAAGAGTTTCATTCTTCATTATATAATAACACTTGCATAAAACCCTATTAATGTTATGGTAAATATTAAAAAATAATTTATCATTTCTATTATGCCACATCCAGTGCCGGTACATAGAGGTGACCAGATTCCAAGAGTCATTGCTGAATAGTGTAGCTGGTTCTGAAATGTTCATAAATTTACAGACTTAAAAAAAAAAAAATGGGACACTGGAGAAGTTCTGTTTGTGAGTAAGATGTAGAAAACCATAATAGATCACCATAATACAGAAACAACAAAAAGAAACTGAAAAAAAACTACCTCAAACAATTGTGATTACCAAAAAGTCTAATGGAAATAAATTGTATATAGGATCAGGTCTTTAATAGGTGAAAACAGATATGTGGTCACTGGGATTATTTGCTCAATGAATATATGGGCAAACCATGGGGCACTAAATTCAATATCCTTATCAAAACTTATTTAATGTGTATAGATCAACTTGAAGGACATTTGTCTATGGGAAAACTGGCATCAGGCACACTGCAATCTTTTACTTATTTATGTACGTATTGTTCATATGTGTTTGCAGATCCGTAGGTCTCATAACTTTTGGTTCTATTAGAAAGTTTTCATATGCAGATAAACATCATTGGTAATGCTTATTGAAGCATCAATATTAACCGAATAGCTTAAACATTTGTCTTGTTTTGCAAGTTTCTCAATGTTAAAAACAATTTTCAATTTCAGTAATAAATATTTACTTATTTCTCCCTCTCTGCAATAGCTTCTAGAATGTCTGTGATAGTGTACCTGTCCCCAAGACAGGTGAGTGATGCCCAAACTTCCACTCAATATCATACAACTTCAAAATTGTTTGCACTACAGAGTCTAAGCTTCTATGAACATGTAGACATTCACCTTTGTTTTGATGTCTTTGTATTCGCCTCTGAACAGTTTTTTTTTTTAAGATTTATTTTTATTTATTTCTTTCTCTCTCCACCTCATTGTTTACTTTCTCTTTCTGCTCTTCTCCTTTTTAGGAGGCACCAGGAACCAACCCTGGGACCATCCATGTAGGAGGGAGGAGTCCTATTTTGTGAACCACATCTGCTTCCCACCTCTAAACACTTTTAAATTAATTTAGTTCATTTCTCCATTTTCACAAATCTCTTAAATAAGCAAAAAGCATGATGAGGATACCATCATGCAGGGGTATCCTCCCTTCTGTCTTTCCAATGGGAGCATGAAAATTAAATAAATAAATAAATAAATAACATCAAACGCCTCATAATATTTACTTGTGGTTCAGATGGTTGGGCGCCCGTCTCCCATATGGAGGGACCCAGGTTCGATCCCCAGGACCTCCTGGTTAAAAAAAAAAAATTTTACTTAATCTCCAGCCCATAATAGTGGTATTTAGCTTGTTGACAAGTGAGTGGGACTTGGAATTGGAAGCAAACAAGGAATAGAAGAATTCTTCTGACCTTGGCACAATGAGTTTTGAAAAATGAAGGGTAGAATCTGGTTTGTTACTAAGACTCTTCAACCCTGCCATTAGAACATGAGTCAGTGGGTATCTCAGACTCCATCTTATTAAAAGAGATGAATGAGGGGAGAAGACTGAGCATGAAAGTAGCAGAAGAAAAAGGATAAAATTCCTCATCCTGTGCCAAGGAAGAAGTAAAAAGGAAACAATGTCAGCCTTCTAATCAATTTTCATCACATCACAGGAATGGAGATTTGAATATTAACAGGTCATTTTTATGCATACTAACAGTTAAGAGCCAGTGATCTGAAAGAATATATAATTTTCAAGTCCTTTAGACTGTCTATTCCAAATAGTAATAATCTCAGTCATGCTATTGTCATATACTAGAAAGCAACCAATTTACATCAAATTATCATATTTGTGTCTTATGTGGTGACAATTCAGGTAATTGATTCAAGATAAATTCTAATGATTCAGGCCATGGATGCTAATATTAAAATTCTGTTGTAAAAACTTTTGAGATCTTGAAAATATCTTTTTCTGACAAAATGAATACTATTTCCACATTAAGTAACATTCAGAGATGATGTATTTTGATATTCCTTCCAAAGGTGTGCATGGTAAAAGGTGCCTACTATACAAAATAGAAACTGGTTTAATTGAACTAAATAACCATCATAGATAAAACTAGAGAAACATACAGTATATAAAATAATTGTTACATTAGCTTTACTCAGAAGATGGAGCCACAATTACTTTTTTTTTTTTTTTTTTTTTTTTTTGGTGGTGCTGGGGGGCAGGGAATGAACCCTGGACTTCATATGTGGGAAGCCAGCTCTCAACCACTGAGCCAAATCAGCTTTCCTGGGTTGATTTTTATATATTTTTTTTAACTCTTTGCACATATTTATTTATTTATTTATTTATTTATTTATTTATTTATTTAAATATATTTTTTATTGAAGTATATCATTCATACATGATATACATAAATAATAAGTATATAGTAAATATTGTAAACTTACAAAATAAACATACATAATTTACAGGGGTCTCATACATCACCCCTCCACCAACATTTTGCATTGTTGTGAAACATTTGTTACAAACCACACTAGAGCATCATCAAAATATTAATACTAGCTATAGTCCCTAACTTACATTTGGTGTCTTTTTCCCCCGATCCATCCTATTTTTTTAAAATATATTTTATTACAGAAGATGTGAACTGGCAAAACAATCATACACATGTGTAGAATTCCCATACAATACCCCTTCTCCAACACACCACACCGTGCCAGAACATTTGTTACAGATTATGAGATAATATCATCAGTCTATTACCACCACCATGGTCCATAGCATACATTCGGCACACTTTTTCCATACACCTTCATTATCAACACAGTTCATCTTTGGCATTGATGCAAGAATATTATAGTATTGCTGCAATCACAGTCTATACATCACACCAACTGTAGTTTTCCCATGCTTTTCTGCATTCCCAACACCCTGTAATAGTGATGTACAACTGCTCTAGCTCACAGAAGAGCACTCTTGCATTTGTACCCTCAACCACAATTCTCATCTACCTCTGGGTTCACTGTGTTTTTCAGTCACTAGATTATTCTTCAGCTTTCTTTCAATTGACATTTATTTCCTCAGACTACCCATTTCAGCCACAATCCTGTTTATAAACCAGCTGCTACTCACTATAATGTGTTACCATCAGCTCTATCCATTTCCACACTTTTACAGTCAAGTTAATTAAAGCTTCTACATAAATTAAGCATCAGTAGTTCTTCTCAACCCTCCTTTCATCTCCTAATAACCTGAACCCTCAGTTTTAACTCCATGTGTTTATTCTTTGTATTTAGTTCATATTAATAAGACCTTGCAATATTTGTCCTTTTGGGTCTGGAGTACTTTGCTTAGTATAATGTCTTCAAGATTCATCCATGTTATCATGTGTCCCAATTTCATTTTGTCTTACTGCAGCATAGTATTCCATCGTATGTACATACCACATTTTGTTTATCCATTCATTCGTTGATGGACACTTCCATCTTTTGGCAATTGTGAATAACACTGCTATGAACATCAGTGTGCAGATGTCTGTACGTGTCATAGATTTTAGTTCTTCTGGATATATTCCTAGTAGAAGAATTGCTGGATCATATGGCAGTTCTATATATAGCTCCTTGCAGAAACACCAAACTGTCTTCCACAGAGGCTGCACCATTTTACACTCCCACCAACAGTGAAGGAGTGTTCCTATTTCTTCACATCCTCTTCAACACTTATTTTTGTCTGTTTTTTAAATAATTGCCATTCTATATGGAGTTGGGTGATATCTCATTGTTGTTTTGATTTGCATTTCCCTAATAGCAAGTGATCTGGGACATTTTTTCATGCCCTTTTTGGCCATTTGTAGTTCTTCTTCGGAAAAATGTCTATTTAAATCTTTTGCCCATTTTTAAATTGGATTGCTTGCTCTTTTATTGCTGAGTTATATGATCTCTTTATAGAGAATGGAAATCAAACCCTTATCAAATACGTGGTTTCCATATATTTTTTCCCATTGAGTGTGCTGCCTTTTCACCTTCTTGATGAAGTCCTTTGAATCACAGAAGTGCTTAAGTTTGAGGAGGTCCCATCTATTCATGTTTTCTTTGGTTGTTCGTGCTTTCGGGGTAATGTTTAAGAATCACCACCTACCACCAAGGTCTTGAAGATGCTTCCCTACATTTTCTTCTAGGAGCTTTATTGTATTATTTTATATTTTTGTCTTTGAACCATTTTGAGTTAATTTTTGTATAAGGTGTGAGATAGGGTTCTTCTTTCTTTCTTTTGGCTATGGATATCCAGTCCTCTCAGCACCATTTGTTGAATAAACTGTTCTTTCCTAGCTGGGTATGTTTGACAGGCTTCTCAAAAATCACTTGGCCATGGATGTGAGGGTATGTTTCTGAACCATCAATTTGATTCCATTGGTCTATGTGTCTTATCTTTATGCCATTACCATTCTGTTTTTACCACTGTAGCTAGGTAATATGATTTAAAGCCTGGAATAGAGAGTCCTCTAACTTCACATTTCCTTTTTAAGATGTTTCTGGTTATTCAGGGCCTTTTACCCTTGCAGATAAATTTGATAATTGTGTTTTCCATTTGTTTAAAAAATGTTGGTGGAATTTTTATTGTGATTGCATTGAATCTGTATATCAATTTGTGTAGAACTGATATCTTAATAATCTTTAGTCTTCCAATCCATGAGCATGGAATATTGTTCCAATTATTTAGGTCTTTTTAAAATTTCTTTTAGAAATGCATTATAGTTTTCTGAATACAAGTGCTTTACATCCTTGGTTAAGTTTATTCCTAAATATTTGATTCTTTACTTGCTATTGTAAATGGAATTTTTTCCTGACTTCCTCCTCAGATTGCACAATACTAGTGTATAGAAACACCACTGATTTTTGCATATTGATCTTATATCCTGACATGCTACTGAAATAATTTATTAGCTCTAGCAGCTTTGTTGTAGATTTTTTAGGACTTTTTAGATATACAATCATATCATCTGTGAATAGTTCAAGTTCTAATTCTTCCTTTCCAATTTGGATGCCTTTTATTTCTTCTTGCCTGATTGCTCTAGCTGGAACCTCTAGCGTTATATTGAACAACAGTGGTGAAAATGGGCATCCTTGTCTTGTCCCTGATCTCAACTGAAAAGCTTTCCATCTTTCACCATCGAGTACAATGTTATCTGTGGGTTTTCATATATGGTCTTTATCATAGTGAGAAAGTTTCCTTCAATTCTTATTTTTTGCAGGATTTTTATGAAGAAAGGATGCTGTATTTAGTCCAATGTCTTTTCTGCGTCAATCAATAAGGTCATGTGATTTTTCTTCTTTGATTTATTAATGTGGTGTATTATACTGATTGATTTTCTTGTGTTGAACCAGCCTTGAATGGCTGGTATAAAACCCACTTGGTCATGATGAATAATTCTTTTAATGTGTTGTTAGATTCGATTAGCAAGTATTTTATTGAGGATTTTTGCATTTGTATTCATTACAGAAATGGGCCTGTAATTTTCTTTTTTCATAATATCTTTATCTGTCTTTGGTATTAGGGTGATATTGGCTTCGTAGAATGAGTTTGGTAGCATTCCTTCTCATTCAATTTTTTGGAAGTGCTTGAGTAAAATTGGTAAATCTTCTTTGAATGCTTGGTAGAATTCACCTGTGAAACCATCTGGTTCTGGGCTTTTCATTTTGGGAAGTTGTTTGATGACTGTTTCAATCTCTTTACTTATGATTGGTTTGTTGAGGTCTTTTACTTCTTCTAGGGTCAGTGTAGGTTGTATGTTCCTAGGAATTTTTCCATTTCATCTAAATTGTCTAGTTTTGTGACAAAAAGTTTTTTATAGTATCCTCTTTGATTATTTCTGTGGGGTCAGTAGTAATGTTCCCATTTTCACTTTTTATTTTATTTATTTGTATCTTCTCTCTTTTTTTTCTTAGTCTAGCTAAGGGTTTGTCAGTTTTGTTAATCTTCTTGAAGAACCAATTTTTGGTATTATTAACTCTATTTTGTTGTTGTTGTTGTTGTTCTCAATTTCCTTATTTCTGCTCTGATCTTTGTTATTTTATTCCTTCTATTTGCTTTGGGATTAGTTTGCTGTTCTTTTACTAGTTCCTCCAGCTGTGTAGTTAGGTCATTGATTTTAGCAGTTTCATCTGTTTTAATGTAAGCATTGAAGGCTATAAATTTTCCTCTCAACACTGCCTTCACTGTATCCCATAGGTTCTGAAATGTTGTATTCTCATTGTCATTTGTGTGGAGATATTTACTAATTTCTCTTGAATTTTTTTTTCTTTGACCCACTGGTTATTTAAGAGAGTATTTTTTAATCTCCATATATATGTGAATTTTCCCTTTTTCTTCTGCTTTTTGATTTTCAACTTTATTCCATTATGATCAGAGAAAGTGCTTTGTATAATTTCTAATTTGTTGAATTTATTGAGATCTGCTTTGTGACCCAACATATGGTCTATCCTGGAGAAAGGCCCATGAGCACTTGAAAAGAATGTATATCCTGCTGTTTGGGGGTCAATGTTCTGTAGATGTCTAATAGATTTAGTCCATTTATCATAATATTCGAGCTCTCTGTTTCTTTATTGATCCTCTGTGCAGATGTTCTATCCAATACTGAGAGTGTTGTATTGAAGTCTCCAAATATTATTGTAGAGATGTTTATATCTCCCTTCAGTTTTGCCAGTGTTTGCCTCATGTATCTTGGGGCATCCTGGTCAGGTGCATATATTTTTATGATTGTTAGTTTTTTCCTGGTGAATCATTCCTTTTATTAATATGTAATGCCTTTCCTTGTCTCTAATAACAGTTTTGCTTTTAGCGTCCATATCAACTGATATTAATATAGCTACCCAAGCTTTTTTTTGGTTACTGCATGCATGAAATATCTTTTTCCAACCTTTTACTTTCAGTCTATTGGTATCCTTGGGTCTAAGGTGAGTCTCTTACAGACAGCACATATATGGCTTATATTTTCTTATCCATTCTGCCATTCTGTGTCTTTTGATTGGGGAGTTTAATCCAGTAACATTCAATGTTATTACTGTAAAGGCAGTTCTTATTTCATCCATTTTGATCTTTACGTTTTACTTGTCATTTTATTTTTGACACTTTTAGTTACTGTTACTGATACAATCATCATTTCTAGACTCTCTTCCAAGTCTCTCTCTCCTGTCTTTTCTTTTCAGGCCATAACACTCCCTTTAGTATTTCCTGTGAAGCTTGTCTTTTTGTTACAAACTCTCACAGTTTCTATTTACTTGTGAATTTTCTAAACTCACCCTCATTTTTGAAAGATAATCTTGCTGGATATAAAATTCATGGCTGGCAGTTTTTTTCTTGCAGCATCTTAAATATATCATACCACTGCCTTCTTGCCTTTAAGGATTCTGATGAGAAATTAGCACTTAATGTTATTGGGTATCCCTTATATGTTATGCATTGCTTTTATCTTGCTGCTCTAAGAATTTTCTCTTTGTCTTTGGCATTTGATATTCTGATTCTTATATGTCTCACAGTTGGTTTATTTGGATTTATTTGAATGGGAGTATGTTGTGCTTCTTGGACTCAGATATCTATGTCCTTTGATAGAGTTGGAAAATTTTCCACCATTATTTCTTTAAATATTCCGTCTGCCCCTTTTTTTGTTGGTGTTTTTGCATCTGGCTTTCTAGATATATTTATTCTGGGTGTAGTTTCTCCCTTTAGTTTAGGTTTTTTTTGTCTTTTCTCCCTTGCTGGTTGTCTAGTAGGAGCCAAGGATGTATTTGGTGCTGTAAGCCATGGAGGCTGAAGCTGCCCTCGTTGTCCCAGGAATTGATGAAACTTCTCTTACCTTTCTCCTTTGTCAGTGTAGGGAAAGAGCTGCAGTCGTGTATAGTAATTCAAGCTGAGTAGGACAACACTGTCTGTAGTTGCCCAGTGAGACTGATAAAGCTTCATATCCCTTCCTCCCATACCTTGGACAGGGATGGCGCTATAGTTGTGGGCAGCAATCTATGCCGGGTGGGTCCAAAATGACCACAATTACTCAGGTAAACTGACATAGCACCAGATCCCTTACCTGCCAGAGTGGGAATTAACCCTCTGGAGTGCCGAACAATCTAATCTGTGTGGGCCGAATACACCTGCAGTTGCCCTGGATAGCTGAGGGATTACTGACCCTTCTGCCCTTTAAGGGTGGAAAAGAACCACCAATGTCCAACAGTTCCGTCCCTGTAGGCTGACAGTACCCACCATTGCCCAGAGTGGCCTATTGGGTGGGGGGGGGGGGTTCTATGGGCACCAACAGTTCAGTCTGGTTAGGCTGAGAATACCTGTCATTGCTCAGAGAGGCTGTGGAGTCACCAGCCCCCTCTTATCCAATTGGATGTGGGGGTGGATCATAGACATCCAACAGTCCAGTCCCTGCAGAGCAAAAGTCTGCCATTGCCCAGAAAGGCTGTGGAAACACTAGCAACTTCCATTCCTATTGTGGGGTAAGGGTGTATCCATAAGTACCCACCAGTCCAGGCTGTGTGGACTAAAAGCAGCTGCAGTTACCCAGAAAGGCTAGGCAAACACAGTCCATCTCTTGTCCCATTGGGGATGGGGGTAGAACCACAGGTGCCCAACAGTTGGGTTTATGCTGGTGGAAAATGCCTGCAGTTGCCCTGAGAGGCTGAGGGAACACCAGCCCCCTCCTATTCTATGGTGGGACAGGGGTGGAGATAGACTTGAAGGCACTCAACAAACAAGTTCATGTAGGCTGAAAACTCCTGCCATTTCCAGAGAGGCTGAGGATACCCAGAACCTCTCCTATCTTATTGGTGTGCTGGCATGCAGCCCCAGGTGACTGACTATTCAGTCTGTGCCCACAGAGAGTACTTGCAGTTGCCTGGAGAGCCTGGTGCAGGTCCTGCCAGCTTCCTCTTGCTGGAGGTGAGGCTGGAGCCTAGGATAGGGCTGCAGTCTGATCTTGGTGGAAAGAAGCCAGTCCCTAACTTCACTGGCATTTCAGTCAGCCAGGCTTCCCCTCATGCCGGGGACAGAGTCAAAATGGCGGCTACAGAACTCTTTCCAAATTGGACAGGCTCAAACCCTAGCTGTTTCAAGGATTATTCTTTAGCCAGCTGAGGCCACTAATCAGTAGCTGAGGTTGGTGGACAACTGTCTCTTACTCCACCATTTATGGGTAATGGAGCTTCTAACTACAGCCATGGAATAGCTCCTGAGGCGGCTTGTGCTGCTAGATTAGGATGGGCACAGGCTTCTGCAGTGTGGCTTGCAGTTTCCCTGAGAGGTTGTGCAGGTACCCCCACCCCGCGCTTCCTCCCTGCCAGAGATGGGGCTTGGGTTTAGTCTAGACTTGTCATCTGTCCTGGGTTGAAAGAAGCTGTTCCTTACCAGCACCATGATTTTCAATCAGCTCTGCTTCCCCTCAGGCTGGGGGCAGAGTCAAAATGGTGGCTACCAACCTCCTTCTGACCTGGACAGGCACAAAGTTTAGTTGTTCTAGGATTATACTTTAGCCCACCAAATTCACCAGTCAGTAGATGAAATTGGTGCCACACCGTATCTTCCTACCCCATTTCTTGGGAAATGGAGCTTCCATCTCCAGCCACGGAACAGCTCCCGAGGTGGCTTGTGCCATGGGCACCGACCTCCACTGCTTGGAAGGCTATGCTCACAAATTCTCTCTGCAGATGGACAGTTTCCTCCCTCCACACTTTCAAGGATGTTGCAGGATACTCCTCTGGTCTCCTGGGGCCCCCAATCAGGTGCTCTAGGTAGTCCTGGGTGATTACCAACTGCCCTGCAGCACGAGCAGACTCCAGGAGACCTCACTCTGCTGCTATCTTGGCTCCTCCCCTCCTTGAGTTGGTTTTTCATTTGCTTTGCTTGTTTGATTTTTGCTTTTTCAGGAGACACTGGGGCCTGAACTCAGGACCTCCCTTGTGGGAGGTGGGTGCTTAACTACTTGACCCACATCCGCTCCACCTAAATTACTTTTAGTGGTAAAGTATCAATCATAAGTAAAAGATGTAAATTATGTCTGGGAATTATTATTTAAGTCAAGAAATATATAAGTTTTTTAAAGCTTCTTTTGTGCTCCTTTTCTATTTAAGAAGATTAGTGATTTTTTTAAAAAAAGATTTGCAACTGCTTTTTAATAAAGTAATTGTCTATATGAGTGACTTATTTTGATACATAATTTATAGTAAAATCTTTGCCTTATAGGATTTAAGTTCCCTATAATTGCTGTTTTCCTTCAAACACATTTTATAAGGAATTTCTTTTATAATCCCAAAATGATATTCCAAAATGTGTATTAACTGAATTAAGACTAGAATAAAATAAATTTATAATCTAGGTATAAGTTAAACATAAATTACTGATAAGAATAACTAAGGTTTGGGGGAGAACACCTTATATTTTCAAATATTAACCAGAAAAGCATCTATTTTCTACTCAAGTGCTTAGTACCACTCAGCTGTCTTTGGAATATAGGTAATTCTTGCTCTCCTGTGGGGGAACACAGTTGAAACTACAGGACCATTAAAATAATTGTCCTGGGCAATTAATCACCCGGGACATGAAATCTGGAGTAAGACCCTTCAGTGCCCTTTCACTGTCTGTTTAAAGTGCATAGGTCATGGTGAAAAATGAAAAGCAACAGAGTTGTGTGTGGCAAAATAATTTCCAATTTAGTTGTTGTTGTTACGGTTGTTGTTGTTATTGTCAATGACCTTGGAGTCCACACCATATTTTCATTTTTTATTTGAAATAAGGAATTGCCAGCATTTTCCATAAATTCTCTCTTTTCCAGACAGAGAGAGAGAGAGAGAGAGAGAGAGAGAGAGAGAGAGAGAATAAGAGAGAGAGATTGTAAAATTCAGTTTTTGTGATAGGGTAGAATTGTCCAAATTGATTTTTGACATATTCTAGAATGTATATTGTATAAAAATAGATATGCAACTTTTTATTTATGGTATGGTACCCTGAGGAATAATGATCAAACAAGAATTAAATAGGATTTTGCCCTTGTACAGCATTTCTGAAAACATAATAAAATTCAATAGGTTCTTTTTATAAATATGGGACTTCACAAATATTATGGAATCAAATCAACTAAATATATTTCTATGTAATTACAAATAGCTGTTTTCAAATTTTTATAAAAGATTAAAATAATTAAAAGTTTCACTTTTTTCATAGAATTTATTTGGACTTATATAAACAAATTTCATTGCCATTTATTCTTATTTAGATTCTTGGTAGAGATTTTGAGTAGTTCAGGCTGCAAATATTAAATATGCTGATGTAGTGCCTTGGTTTCTTAAGTTTTTAATTATATTTTTGTTTCCTTTCACTTTTTTATGATTTCTGTCTTTATTTTAAAGATAGCTTTTTCCTACTTACATTTTATATAATTGCGCCTGTGATTATTTCCAAAATTGCCATAGGAAATTTTTGCATGCTTTATCAATTTTCTCTCATGCTTTTAATTGTGAATGTATGTATAGCACACACACACAAAAAAACAATTAAAATAATAACTAACATTTATGATCATTATGTTGCCTTTTCAGAATAACCCTCCTGGGTTGGGTACATTTTTATCTCCCTTGTACTCATAAGAAAATTGAGGCACGAGAAATAAAACTGATTGCCAAAAAGAGACAGATTTCAGAAATTTGCTCTTTCAAACCTTGCATATACCAAAAAATGTAGTCATATGGTTTTACTAATAGAAGATAACCCTTGTGCCCTGATATTTTCACATCTGTATTATCACTATTATATAATACATAATATTATAATATATAATGTTATTATATAAATGAAAGACTTTATTCTTGAATAAGCCAGGAAAAAAATATGTTACATGTGACCCACATATATGTGTTATTGGAGTTTTAAATTTTCTTTCAGGTGTTGTAACAATGTGAAGGTTCGTAACTACCACTTAATTCAGGTAGTGTGATATAACTCTACTGACATGTTGAAGCCATTTCAGGATAAGATTTTATACATTATTTTCTAACAGAAAAAAAACAAACCATGAAATAGCAGTTTTTGTCATATAACTGTTTCAAAGCATT
Organism: Tolypeutes matacus; assembly: GCA_026826555.1. Lineage (NCBI taxonomy): Eukaryota > Metazoa > Chordata > Mammalia > Cingulata > Chlamyphoridae > Tolypeutes > Tolypeutes matacus. Next base: position 13,711,305 of record JAKSZT010053767.1, read on the forward strand.
TGTGTGCAGTGTTTTAAAATGCACCATGTAACATAAGTTTATTAAAGTAGGAAACTATTTTCTTAGCTTTAATGAAATTCTCATACTTTCAGTATTAATTCTGCTAAACATATTTCAAGACATTTGCTTCATTATCTTCTCATTTAAATCATCTTCAGTGACATGCCATTTAATGAGGCTTGTTGTGCAGGTACTGACAGTTAAAATTCAGTGTTTATCACTCGCATTTTAAATTGACTAACATAATAAATCTTCTTCTTGCCAATGTCACTAACTATGGGAGAAATTAATAAGCCATCATTCCTTCAAATATAGCACTGGGGTTTTTATTTATGACCTTTAATATTCTTTCATATGAGTATTGAACACTCACTTTGCCAAGTCAACTTTTGTTTATGAAATAAATATTTACTTTCTAGAATGTGTTTCAAGTGGTTTTAATTTCACATGTGGTCCTAGTTTAAATTACATTTCCAGACAAAAATGTTTTAACAAAATAATCTTTAAAACTCTTAAAAATTTACCTTACAATTTTTTAGCAAATTTGCATTACAGTTTAGCAAATACAAAAAAAAAAAAGTGCACCAATCACAATGTTGCAGCTGATGCTATTTCACAATGTGAACGCAATCTGGTTAACCCCTGGATCCAGAAATCACGTGATGCTCCTTTTAGATCACAGTCGCTGAAATGGAGCCCACTATCCTGACTTTAACAACATATATTAGTTTTCCAGTTTTGGGATGATATTTAAATGGAATCATACATTATCTATTCTTTGTGTCTGGCTTCTTTCCTTCAGTATAATATTTGTGAGGTTTTTTCAATGTTGTTTCTTGTGTTGAAAGAAGCACAGTTAAGTTAATAAGACATAATTAAGGCTACAGTTTTATTTAAAGAGAAATTGCTTGAGCAGATGGACGTCCAACTTAAGGAAGTAAAAGTGAGAGTCTAAATAGCCATCTGCTCACAGCCCCTTAGAAAGGCATTTAGGGTATTTGCAAGTGGGAAGTTAAAATGATTCGTTGACATTTAAGTTTCTTTTCAAATAATTTTTATTTTAAAGGTGCATTAAATTACATAAATGTTATATAAAAGTATAGTGATTTTCTATATATTACACCCCCTACCCCTCTCACACTTTCCTACATTAACAACATCTTTCATTGGTGTGGTACATTTGAAAAAATTGATGAACACGTTTTAAAGCATTGACTATAGTTTACATTACAGTATACAGTTTGCCCTGAACAATTTTATAGGTTTTGACAAATTGTATAATGGCCTGTATCCATCTTTACAATGTCAAGCAGGGCAATTCCAATGTCCCCAAAAATGCCCCCATGATACAAGTTGTTCCATTGCTAAAATAATAATGTCTGCTTTAGTCCATAGTAGCATTCCTCCCTTATATTTGTCCATTCCTCAATATTGAGAATTTTGGGATGGTGATGCCCACCCTGTCTCCAGTTGAGAGGAGTCTTAGATCCCATGAGGCAGATGGATGGAATTGTATTGCTTGTAGTTGCCGACACTCTCTGTTTCCTTGGATGGATGTTGTCCATCATCATCCTTTTGTTAGTTGTACTGGGCAAGTCCAATGAGCTGGAGAGTAGGCATTAGTTGCCTTAGACACTTGAACATATTCATATGCCATAGAGGCATGTCCCAGGTACACCCTTCCCCACACATCCTCCATCACTGACACTCCATACCAGTGATTCCCCCCTCCTGCCACAGTTGTAACCCTTCTGTGATTCAAAACCTCCCCAAAAACAAAGCCAAAAAAAATAAACAAATAAAACTAAAAAAAAATAATAATAAATAGCAAAGTATCCAAAATAAAAAATAATGGTACTTTAAAAAACCTTTTTTCATTGATTCTTTCATCACTGTAACAGCTATTATCTTTTATTTACAGTAACTATTTCTTCCATATGTTCCCCCAGGGTCTTATTTTTTTAATTGATCTTCAAAGAAGCTTTAGGTTACAGAAAAGTCATATAGAAAATATTGGGGATCCCCATATACCCAACTCTGTTCCCCTCTCTTACTCTCCCCTATTAGTAATATTTTACATGTTTATGGTATATTTGTTATAATTGATGTACAAATATTGAAGCATTGCTATTAACCATGGTCAATGCTTTACATTATGGTTTACATTTTGCATCGTACACTTTTATAGGTTTGACAAAATTTAATCTGGCCTGTATCCATCATTGCAAGATGATGTAGAACAATTCTAATACTCTAAAAATCCCCTATGTTCCATCTATTCTATTTTTCACTCCCCCGCCCTTCAGAACCGATGATATCCACTAAGTTTCAATTTTTGAAAAATAAGTTTTATAGTTGCATGCAATAATATTAAGGGTTTGACATATTGGTTTTCTTTTATTGGGTACTGCCTGTGTTTTCAAGAGATTCTTGGTCTTCTAATTGAAACATAACAGGATTCCCCAGGATAGGAATTTAATATTTTCTTGTTTATTGTGTGTGTCTTCATCCACTGAGTTAACACACTATGACAAGATGAACACTTTCATATTCCATAGAAGCATGCCCCAGGTGTGACCTCTCCCACATATCCCCCCACCTCAGACAACGTACACTAGTAACCCTCCCCTGTCATATTTGCCAAACGAACATTTCCACCATTGTAGTTTTAACCACAAACCTGCAAGTACCCCAGAGTTCACCTTTTCCTTCCTCCAACCCTCTCCCCAGTTCCATGGATAGTCCAACCCAATCCCCCACCCTACTCCCCCTTGCATTCCTGCACCATCAAACCCAATAACATCACTGCATCACTATCACTCCCATCCACCACCCAACCACTCCCTTCCACCTTATCACAGAATTTGTTCATATTGAGCATCAGCTCACCACCCTCTCCTCCCTTTCTGTCTCCTGTTAACCTGTCTTCCAAACTCTCGCTCTGTGTGTCAGCTCAATTTGCTTGAGTCATATCAGTGAGGTCATGTAATATTTGTTTTTTAATGACCGGTCTACTTCACTCAACATAAGGTCTTCAAGAGTCATCCATGTTATCTCATGTGTTAATACTACATTCCTTCTTACAGCTGTTTAATAATCCATTTTATGTATATACCACAATTTGCTTATCCATTCATCTGCTGATGGACACATCTTATAAATCTTTTGTCTTTAAATTCCTTATTACATAGGAGAGGCTTACACAATGTGTACAAATATATGTCGGTTAGTGTGATAGCCAAATCATTTCTGATGGATTATCTCTACTGGACCTAAACCAGCTTATTATTAAGTGTGTTGGTTAGATGTCCAAACTGCATCTTTATGGGGAATGTTCCATTTTTATGGAAAGTCCCATCCTTGCAGTCAATTATTTTGTCTTCTGCAAAGTCTCTGTCATTTCTCATAAAGGGGTCACTTCTAACATCCAGTAGGGAGAGTCAATTTATTTTATTTAATGCTTGTTTACAATAAAAGTCTGTTTATTTGCATTCACTTTTTTTCCAGTAAATATAACAATTTATTTATCTATTCTATTCGTGATGGGCATTTGATTTTTTTCCCGGTTTTAGCTTTCATAAATAATGCTACCATAGAATCTTTATACTTTGGGGACACTAGTATACATGCTATTAATGAGTATTTACCTTAAAATGGAAAGGCTGGATCATATATTATGTGTATGTCCACCTTTAGATGCTGTCAGTTCCCCAGTGCATATAAAATATGTAAGCCCACTAGTTGCACCACGTCCTTGCCAATACTTGGATATGCCTTTTTATTTTACATATTTTGTTGCATGTACAGTGGTTTTCCATAGAGATTTTAATTGTATACCTCCTTATATGAAAGTATTTTTCTTATATTGGTAAGTTGTGATTCCACATTTTTCTCTCTGTTAGTATAGGAATTGGCCATTTTATTATTTTCAATGGACCACACCTTAGATTTACAGAATCTCTCCATTATATATTCATTTTCTGTTTCATTTGGTCCTGCTTTTATATTTATTATTTCTATTTTATGTATTCATTGACTATATAGACACATTTCAACCTTCATGAGATGAAATCTTAGGTCACTATTGTTTCAGGCACAAATGTATTTATTTATATTAATGTAGATATAAACATCTCAGATATAAATTAAAAATGTAACTTTTTGGGTGTGTGTGTGTGTAACACATGTGTAGGATTTCTTCTTACTGTTTATATTTATGTATATTTCAAAATCCTTGGCATTTACACTAAAAAAAAAGAAATCCCACAAAATCAAAATCTCTATTAAAGTTTATCTTGATATTATTATCATTATTTTTATATGTTCTGGCCAACCCAGTGGAATTCTCTTAGTGTTACATAGATGTTTAAAAGTTTAGTCTTTTAACTTAGAGGGAGGTATGCATATAATTTGCAGCACAAGAAAGCAACATTTACAGTATAATTATTTGCTTTAAAATTTAACATTTAGGTACATTCTCAATTCAGACTAAATAAGTTATAACCATGAAATGAATTTTTAATCTCATTAACATTTCTTTATCTAATGTAATGATATAAATATTCCTGAGAATAATTAACATTAGCAGGACCATGTTATAACATTTACTTTATCTGATATCCTCCAGAAACCCTGTTATCCATGTTCTGAAATAACATGAGAGTTTTCTTTATTATCTAAACTCTGATTATAAGAAATCACTATGTCATAAGAAAAATAAAATATACATAGTGAAGGGGTAGAATCAAAACCACCATAAAAATCACTTCCTCTATAGTTTAAAATGATGACAAAAACAAATAAAATAAAATAAAGGATCACTAAATCATTAATATTGAAAAATATTAGACTCAATAGTTTACAAATGTGTGTTCATTTCTATAACTTAGAATATATTTAATATTCCTTTTTCAAGAACTATATTATGATTTTTAAAATTTTTATTGAGAGTTAGATTTAGTATTTTTAATTTTAATTTAATTTTTATTTTTTTATATTATAGAATTTTTGCATTTACAGAACAATCATGCAATAAATACAGGATTCCCATACACCATCCTATTATTAACAACTTGCATTGCATAGAAATTTTGTTACAATTGATGATAGCATATTTTTATAATTGTACAATTAGCTATAGCCCATGGTTTAAATTAGGGGTCATACTGTAGTGTAGTACCATGAATTTTTTTTTTTTTTGTTACCATACATACACTCTAACATTTCTTCCTTTTAATCACATGCACATATATTTTTCTGTGCTGCTAATTATATTTTAAGCCTTAACTTCTCATTTCCTAGCCCCACCCCATTCCATGGTAATCTATATTCTGGATTCTACCCTATGGGTTTGCTTATTCTAATTATTTCAAATCAGTGAGATCATGCAGCATGTATCCTTGTGTATTTGGCTTATTTCATTCAACATGAAGTCTTCAATGTTGATTCTTATTGTCACATATATTAGGACTTCATTCCTTTTTATGACTGAATAATATTCCATTGAATGTAAATACCACATTTTATTTATCCATTCATTAGTTGATGGACACTTGGGTTGCTTCCATCTTTTGGCAATTTGGAATAATGCTACTATGAACATCTTTGTGCAAATATTCGCTCAAGTTCTTGCTTTCAGTTCTCTTGGGTGTAAATATAGTAATGGTATGTCTGGTCATATGGCAGTTCTATATTTAGTTTCATGAGCAAATGTCAAACAGTCTTCCAAAGCAGTTGTACCATTTTACTTATGACCAGCAATGAATGAGGGCTCCTATTTCTCTACATCCTCTCCAATACTCATTAGAAAATTTTAATTTCCCTTTCTCTCACCATGGTGGCTAGTGTGTGAGTGGGGGATGGGCATTAGATGCAGCTGTGTGGAGAAAGCAATTTACTCGCTTTTACCATAATTTTTAAGCCTCTTCCTCCCACTATTCCCTGGTTGCTGTGCAGTGTCCTCCTGACCCCTGGAGTTTCAACGTAGTTTCAGACAATCCTGCCTGTTTAATAGTTATTTTGGTGGAAAAATCGAGTACTGGATTACTGGAACTCCCTACTCAGTCATCTTCCCATAATCCTCTATTATTTCTTAATCACTATAACTTGAGCTTTCATTTCATAATATAATAAATAAAATCTCAAAAATATTATTAGCTTGGTGTGGTGGTTTGAAACTGTATGTACCCCAGAAAAGCATGCAATTAAAGTTAATCTAGTCTCATGGGTGAGGATCCATTGTACATAGGATCTTGTGATGAGGCTATCTTATTTAAGGTGTGACCAACCTCATTCAGTATGGGTATTAATCCTCTTATTGGACATCTTTATAAGAGACTTAAATTCATAAAAAAAAGAAAAAGAACCATGGAATCAAGAAGTTGAAAGGAACAAAACCTGGAAGAAATGACAGAGACCAGCAGATGCTGTTTTATACCTTGACATGTGACATAAGAGCCAAGGATTGTTGGAATATGGTCTTTGGGAAGAAAGCATCGCCTTGATGATGCCTTGATTTGAACATTTTACTCAGCATCAAAACAGTAAACTAATAAGTTTCAATTGTTAAAAGCCAATCCATTTTATGTTATCTGCTTTTAGCAGCTTAGCAAACTAAAACACTTGGTAATTAATAAATTATGTTGAATATGTTTATATACTATGTTATATGTCAATCATATTATGGTATCTGATTTTACACACAACTTATATTGAATGAAAATTAATATGCTAAATCTATACAATTCTAACACAGATATTGCTTTATAATAGAATGATCTTAGATATGGTCAACTATTGGTTTTCAAACACACTGAAGATATAATATTCCATCATTATATATATCTGGGGAATACCTAGCCAGCTTGTCTTTGCCTATGGTTTTTTATTTCTCAAAATAAGACCTAATAACCCATTTCAATACAAAAGAAAAGAATGGAGAGGTAGCACCCAATTCTTTTTGCAGACAAAAATTACTATGAGCAGCATGTGGCAAATGAAAGCAGAAAAAAAGTTTTAACAAAGAAGATATGAGCTGCGCTAGACAAGAAGAGGTACACTAAAGACATGATGACTATGGTTTTTTGTTTGTTTTTTTCCAGAAAAGCAGTAGGCATCAGAGTCAGTTTGCAATGTAGAAAAAAATAACTTAGGAATTAAATTCTCGATAATCTGATTTATTAATAATCATAGTATTAAAAGACTGAAGCTAAAATGTTTTATAAATTATTTGATATCTGATATTGATTATATTTTTAAGGGAGGATAGAAAAATGGGGGAAAAACATTCATTAGCTATAAGTGAAGTTGTATCAGATACTTTTCTTGAGAATTTTTGATAGAAGGAAACCTTTGGAAATTAGTTTAGTTTTATTAGGAAAATTGCTCAGTGAAATATGAAATTTGAATATAAAGTAATGATAAAAGATTTATTAACTGTGACTCTATAACATAATTATGTGCAGGTTTAGACTTTGTAATGACAAAATGATTACTTTTAAATAACATTCCAGAGTATGTGTCCTTTTTTATTTTCCATGAGACTGATGTGATCATTTTATCCTTCACATGAAAATGTCCTTGATTCAATAAAATTTTCAAAAACAATTATTTCTTCCTCTCCTTCCCCTCTTCCTCTTCCTCCTCCTTCTCCTTCTTTTTCTTCTTCTTTCAGCAATACAATTGATAGTATATAACTTATTCCAACCTGTAACTCAATAACTTATTGAGTTACAGGTTGGAACTTCAACCTTCTACCCAAAGACATGGAAACCCATTTCTGTAAATTTATGACCTCAACATCACAGGATTTTTTTTTTTCACTTTTAAGCACTTAACTTAGAAAAATCATGTTTCTTTCTGCTAGTTTTTCTTTTATTATAACATCTAATTTGTTTAATATTTTATATATTATTTTAAAATTATTTTTATTAAGATATTTTTAATTTAGTGCCTTAATAGTTTACCAATTATTAGCCTAATTTCTCCTCTTAAAATTTAGAAGTATCCCATAGAAATTAATTTATCCCATACTGTTCAGTTAATGCCAGATTCATGGTAACAGCCCAGAGTTTTGCTTCTATTTTGTTTTTAAATCAAAATATTTAAATACAGTTCACATGCAAAAATGCAAGACACATAAGTGTACAATTTTTATAAATCCATACACTCAATCACCAACCCAATCAAACAGAACATGTCTATCAAAAATAAATGTTTCCTAATGCTACTTCCTAGTCAATTTCACCAGGTTCCTGACCCCAGGCAAACACTTGTATCACTATAGATTTTACATTTGTATTTTCTAGAGCTACTTATATATGGAATCATATAAATCAAATCCTATGTTCTCTTTATGTTTGCTTCTTTCACTCAACACAACATTTTGAATCTGAATTCATAATTTTGGTGCTTCAGAGATTTGTTCCTTTTGATTGCCTAAAGGCATTCCTTTATATGGATATCCCACAATTTGTCCTAGTTTTAGACTATACTGAATACAGGTGTCATTAATATTTGTCTAAGTCTTTTGGGAAAGGTATGTTTTTATTTCTCCTCAGTAAATGCCTCAGAATTGAGAATCTCAAAATAGTAGGTGTATGTTTATCCTTACAAGAGATTGCCACACTGTTTCTAAATTTGTATCATTTTACATTCTCCTTAGCAATGTGTGAAAGAACCCATCACTCCACATCCTCAACAGTGGTATCTTCAGATTTTTAAATTTTACTCATTCTAGTGGGAGTTTAGAGGTAATAGGTCTTAGTTTTACTTTGCAATTCGCAAATGATTAATGATGTTGATTATCTTTTCTTGTCCTTATAAGCCATTTGAATATCTTTCTTGGAGAATTTCTACTAGATTTTTTACATATTTCTGACTTGTAATAGTTTTTATATATTCTGGATACAAGTCCTTGTCAAATATCAGTAGTGTGAATATTTTCCCTCAGTCTGCTGGTTTTCCATTTCTTTTTCATATCAATATCTTTTAAAGAACAAAAGATTCTAATTATGATAAACTTCAACTTTTTTTCATGGTTCATTCTATTTGTGTTCTATCTAAGAAATATTTGGTGACCCAAAATTCACAGTAGTTTTTTCCTATTAATTTTCCAGAAGTTTTATAATTTTACGTTTTATATATATATATGTTGATAGTCCAATATGCGTTAATTTTTGTATAATGTAGATATTAGTTGAAGTTCTGGTTTTTCTTTTCTTTTCTTTTTTTTACGTAAGGATATAGATTTGTCCATAACTTTTTAGTTAAAAACAATTATTTCCCATTGACTACTTTGGCACCGTTATCAATATCAATTATGTCATATATATATGCTAGAAGTCAGCAAAATTTTTCTGTAAAGGACTAGGTAGTAAATATTTGTTTATGTTGCCCATATAGTCTGTGTAGCAATTATTCAGCTTTGTTCCAGGCCAGCCAGTTTTAGATTTTATTCTTTTTTTTCTTTTCTAATTTTTTTTAAAAGAAGCTTTAGATTACATAAATGTTATATCAAAAATATAGGGAATTTTCATATACCCCATTCCTTCCCCCTCCCCCACTTTCCCCACTGACATCTTTCATTAGTGTGGTACATTTGTGCAATTGATGAACCCATATTGAAGCCTTGCTACTAGCCATGGTCTACATTTTACATTATAGTTTATACCTTGTCCTGCACAATTTTACAGGTTTTGGCACAATGTATAAAAGCCTGTATCCATCATTGCAATGTCATGCAGAACAATTTCATTGTCTCAAAAATGCCCCCATGTTACACCTATTCGTCCTTTTCCCTCCCATCAGAACCAATGGTGGCCACTCTATTCAATTGATCTTTATGCCTAACTTTACAAGTAATACTATAATATCTTTGGTAATGTAAATTGAAATAAAATTTTGAAAGTGTTTACAATGTATCTGCAAACTAATTTCAGAATTCACATCTTAAAAACATTGTCCTCTAATCCATGAACTAATATCTCTTCAATTTTCTCAGAGATATTTTGTAGTTTGTACTGTGCATATCTTGCACATATATTATTAAATTTAACCATAATTATTTTAGTTTTATTAAACTACTATTTTCTAATACTATTTCTTTCACTTCATTTTCTGGATACTTTTTCATAGTAAGTAACATAATAAAATACATTGACATTCTCTCCCAGGGCATGTCAAGGGTCTTACTCTTTCTAGTAATTGCTTTGCAGATTCCTTAGAACTTTTTACAAAAATACACACATATCTGTGAATAAAGACTGTTTTACATATCCTTCTCTAATCTGCAATTTGAATAAAATGGGAAGTAGTCTTTTATTTTTATATATGCTGTGAAAGACAGACTTTTCATAAATTCGTTTTATCACATTAAGGATGTTCCCTTTTAATCTTAGCTTGCTGAAAATTGTTATACATCGTTGTTTAGTTTCTTTTTTTTTCTGCATCAGTTGATATCACCCTATGGCTTTTTTTCCTTTCTTCTGTAAACACGATAAATACATTGATTGATATTTGTATACTAAATTAATCTTGAAATCTTGCAATAAACCTCACTTCATTGTGGTGTATTATCAATTTTCTAGATTGCTAGATTTTACTAGCAAATATTATGTTAACTTAGTTGGCATAAAGGTATTCTTAATATTTTCCTATTATCCTATGAATGTCTGTAGGATTTGTAATGATATAGCAATAGTAATCTTTATCTTTTCTACTCTTCTTGATCAGTCTTGTTATAAATTTATCAATTGTATTCTTGTTTCAGTAAACTAGTTTGGATTTCATCAATTTTTTCTATTAGTTTTCTATTTGTTTTTTCTTTCATTAAATTCTGTTCTTATCTATATATTTTTTTACAGATGTATTTATTTATTTATTTCTCCCCACTCCCCATTGTTTTGTGCTCACTATCTGCTCACTGTTTGTTCTTCTGTGTCTACTTGTCTTCTCTTTAGGCGGCACCGGGAACCGATCCTGGGACTTTCTGGAATAGGAGAGAGGCATTCAATCTCTTGCACCACCTCAGCTCCCTGATTTGTTTGTCTCTTATTGTCTCTCTTCTGTGTCTCTTTCTGTTGTGTCATCTTGCTCTGCCAGCTCTCTGTGGGGGCCAGCATTCTGTGTGGGCCAGCTCTCTGCATGGACCAGCTCGCCTTTCACCAGGAGGCTCCAGGAAATGAACCCTGGACCTCCTATGTGGTAGACAGGAGCCCAATCACTTGAGCCATATCCATTTCCCTTATCTATATTATTTCTGTGCTTCTACTTTTGCAAATTTATTGCTCTATACTTTAAGGTACAAATTCAGTTAACTGTGACTTTTCTTCTTTTCTAACACGAGCATTTAATTATATAAAATTTCATTGAAGGACTGATTTAGCTGCATCACACAAATTTTGGTACAGTTTGTATTCATTTTCATTTATTTCAAAATATTTTATAATTTATCTAGTGATATATTCTCTAACCCATATGTTATTTGCAAGTGTCTTCTTTAATATCCGAATATTTGTTGATGTCCAGATACCTTCATTTTGCTAAATTTTAACTTAATTTCATTATCTTCACAGGGCATACTTTGTCTGATTTCAATCCATTTAAAAATATTCAACAATTTTTCATGACACCAATAAAAATAATCTATCATGTCCACTAGAAAAGAATGTGTATTATGTTATTTGGGTTGGACTATTTGTTAAATCTGATTTATTTGATGTTGATAATGTTTAATTCTTTTATACACTTATGATTTTTGCATCTAAATCTATTAAAGCATATTATGCCCCAATACATGGTATATTTTGGTGAATTTTCCATTTGCACATGAAAGAATTGTATTTTGCTATTTATTGGAGTATATAATAAATGTCAATTAGGTCAAGTCAGATTATAATGTTGTTCAAGCTTTCTACTTACTTAATGATTTTCAGTGCCTATGTATTATCAGTTCCTGAGAAAGGAGTGCTAATATCTTCAGTTATGACTGGATTTTTCTCTTTCTCCTTTCAGTTCTATCTTTTTTTGCTTTGAACCTCTTTTGTTAGGTGATTACATATTTGAGATCATGATGTCTTCTCAATCAATTGATCCCTTCATTATAATGTAATGTTTTTCTTTAACTCTGGTAATATCCTTTGTTCTCAAGGCTATCATTTTTTGCTATTAATGTGGCCACTCCAGCTTTTTTATTACAGTTAGCATGGTATATTTTTTCCATTATTTTATTTCTATCTTTCCTTAATATTCTAGGTGGGTTTTCATTCTTGAATTTTACTTTGTAAATATCTGAAAAAACTCAAACTTTCATATATTATCAACACAATTTAATTTAACTGTAACATCTTAATAATTGTTTTCTATTTTTATAACTGTTACTGAGCAATGGGCTTGCTGTCTGATGTGCACAGAAGCCAAGTACTTGACACCAGGACTTTGAGAAAATAAAGAGTTTTATTGAAGGTCAACCAGCAAGGAGACAGGAAGCAAGCTCAAATATATCTCCCTGATCACGGAGTTAAGAAGGTTTTTAGGTGTTTTGGATGGATGAGGAAGAGTTTATGGCATAGGTGCAATGACTGGAACATGTGCAGATTTCTTACATGTTAGACCATGCTTTGCATGTTAATAAAATGATCCCTTATGCATATTCCATGGGGGAAGAGTGGGTTGAAGAAAGTTTACTTAAGGTTATACCTGGCAGCAAGTGTATATATGCCTGGCTGGGGAATGTTACAGGCTGGTCTGGTTTGGTTCTTGCCCATATCAGGCAGTTTGTGTTAAGGGCAGAGAAAAGAGGCAGTTATGGCAACAGGTGTATAGTTTCATTCCCTGATCTTGAGGGATCGAGGGGTAATGATTGCTCTAGCTACTTTTGGCTGATTAGGGATATCATGGGGAAAGGGCAAGGAGTAAAACAAATTTGTTTTACATTCGTAGGCATTCTCAGGGGTCATCTGTGGTAAGTTGCTGCTATGATATGGATGGGAAAAGCAAGAAGCTTCCTGATGCTTGAAGCTTTTGAGAGATAAATCTTGTGATTAGTCATATTATGATGGGCTCAAATAAGAGAATAAGTAAGATGAGGATCAATGATGTAATTTAAAAATACCACTGGAAGGCCTTAGGGAGATAAAGTTTTATGTTTTCCCAGCTTGTGCCAAGGAGTTTCTTACCTTGTGTAACCACTTTGCCTGCTGGGAGATTTTTGTTACCTGGCGTTCAGCTTGTTGTGAACTGTCTATTCAAATGCAACAGGAGGTGTTAGTCACTGGACAAACCCCATCTCATTTGGCTGAAAGATAGTCTAAGGCAATATTGTTATCTAAGAAAATGCTGGCAAGAGAGTTGAAGAAGATGTGAAGATATTCAATATTTATGGCCATGGTGATGCTCAAGTTTTCTATGGCAATAGTGAGGTTATGTATGTTTGCTTCATTACAGGCAAATCCTCTCCATGGAGTTAAGTGTCCTAAGCCAATGATTATGCCAATGATTAAGCCTAATGCATATTTGGCAGGTACTCTGGGAGGGCTGGGAGCGGAATAGGAGGAGTTAAAGATCCAGCTATTTGTAGGTGGCAGTACCTATGCGACATTCCCTATTCATCCAAGTATGTTGACACATCGGTAATTCTTACATTATAAGGTATACAGGCTTTTGGAGCTCCACAGAAAAACATGTATCCAGGGGGGCCACAAAAAAAAAAATATTTGACTCCACTTTGAAGTTATTGTTGACATATAGTGGTGAATGAATCATAACAGAGAGCTGGAATAAACATCTTCAATTATCTATATGCAGTCATGGAAAGTTTCCCCCTGCTGAGAGGTAAGATGGCTTGGTTCAGAGAAGAGACTGTATTTAATTTTACATTAAGATTATCTAGCAAAAATGGCCTGCTACTTGAGTGGGGAGTGTGCACTGCTGTAGGTAGTCCTAGCATAAATTTTTTACCTTCCTGCAGTAGATTACAGGTGGTAGCCATTGCCTGAAAGCATACTGGCCATCCTTGGGTTATTTCATCTAATTTTTTAGAATAGTAGTCAACAGGTCTTCATATATTGCCTAAAATTTGCATCAATACTTCACAAATAGATCAAAGGGCTTCCTAATATCTGGGAGGCCAAGTGCCATTAGAAGTATCTCTTTTGTAATTAAATGCTTGCTGGCATTTACTGGCTCAATACAAACGCTCATTTCTGTTTCCTTTAAAAGCCACATATAAGGGTTTACTTATATGTCCAGAACATGGGATTCACATAGAGCAGACTCTCTCCATTTCCAGGAACCCTTGTAGCTATTTCCTGGTAGTTGGCATAACCACTCTGGCTGAGGCTTCTCTTCTGTCTGGAAAAAGGTTCCTTTGTTCCTTTGATGGTTAAAATACCTTATATTTTAGAATTGGTTGTGAAATTTGGGATTTTTTTCCTTGGAAATTTTATATATCCATCTGCCAGGAAGTTCAGAGCTAGGATAGTGTTTTGATCTGAAGATTCCTTGGAGATGCTGGCAATTAAAATATTATCCACATATTGTAGTAAAACTCTCTCTTGAAGTTGAAATTATCTCAGAGATCTAGATAATGTTTCTCCAAATAGAGTGAGAGCATTCTAATAGGAGCATAGTCGACCAATATTATTTGTTAAAGTTGGGATGTTACCATTCAAAAGTAAATAATTCTTGGGATTTGGGGTTTAGAGGTATGCAATAATAGGTATCTTTTAAGTCCAACGCAGTACACCAACAGAAATTCCCAGATTAAGTCTTAAGTAATGTGTAAGGGTTTGACATTCCTGGATGGATGATTTCTGCTATTTGATTAATAGCCTTCAAGTCCTGCATGATTTTTACATTAATAATGGCTTCTAAACAGGCAGAATAGGAGTTTTGTTTGGAGATCAGCATGGTTGAATTAATTGATACCTGAGAAATGTATCTATTAATGGTCCTATGCCTTTTCTGGCCTCCCTCTTAAAGGGTATTGCTTCATATGAGGGGTTTTTGTGTTGGAGCAAATGTTTATCTGGATGGGTTCAGCAGTTCTGGCTCTCCATGGTATCTCATCAGTCCTTACCTCTGATAGTCACCTTCAGAAGTATATCCTCTGATATCTCAAGTCAGGTCTCTCATTCTCAGGATAGTAAGACAGCCTGAATAGTGTATGTCTGATTAGGAAGAACTTCAATGTTTACTCCTACTGAAGAGAAAATCACCTGACCATTTAATTTGGTTAGTAGATCCAGTCCAAGCAGCTGCATAGGGCATTCAGGCATAAAAAGGAAGGTGTTCATTAAATTAATATCCCCCAGTTGACATTCGAGGGGTTGTAGGAAGTGGTTATGGACCATGGCTCCAGAAACCTCAGTAATAGCCACTGTTTTTGGAGAGACAGAGTCTTGTTTTTCATTTAAGACAGAGCAAGTAGGCCCAGTATCTACTAGAAAGTCAATGAGTTTATTTCCCACCATCACAGTTACCTGGGCCTCCTCATGGAAAATGATGTGAGCAGTTGAGTTGAATGCCCCAGGCTCTCTCAGTCCTGTCACTCCTGCTCTCCATGAGTCGGGGAATTTGATACACTGACTTCTCTGCCCATGTGGGGATATGAGTAACAAAAAAGGAAATAAAGAGATAGTCCATTTTTCTTAGTGTCATCTTCATAGGAATGCCTACTATTCTTTCAATTATAAAGATCAGAAGTGGAGGAGGAAGAATGTATATATATGAACTTCTAGAGTTACCTTCATCTCCCAGCCCAGCAAGGAATTGTCTGAGTAGGAATTGCTTTGCCTGGGATTGAGCATTCCCAGGCTGAATTAAGTACCTTGTCAAGTGTGTGATAGAGAAGCCCTTCCTTCTTGACTAGTAGGCAATGAGGTGTATAAGATTGAATTATTGACCTCTGGAGAATTAGCAGGTTTCTCCGCAATTCTCATTTTAGCTTCCCCAATATATGGTGGAGGTGCTGAAGGAGGCATCGGGTATTATTGGAATAGACCATCTTCTAGTTTGGAATCTGGCAACACAGATTTAACTGAAGTCCAGTTTAGTCTAACCTGCTCAACCTGAGTCCCTTACATCTGAAACATAATTTTACATTCCCTTTGCAAGTTCCTATTTTGGTGTTAAGCTCTTAAAGGCTTCAACATACAGGATCTCATTCCATTTTCCCTCTCTTGTACAATACAAGTCTAATTGTACTATAGTATCATAGCCACTGCTGCCCTGTTTCTAATTTGTATTGGGGATAGGTTGTGTTACAGAAGATCATTTTCTTCCTCTTCATCAGTTCATAACTAAACATAGACCAATTATCTAAAATACATTTCAAAGGACTGCAGTCAATTGTACTATTAACACTTCCCATGATTGTAAGTACTTGGTTCCTTGGAATGCTTTAACCCAAGCTCCTTGTAAGCTTACCCAGAGAAATATGAGTACCTCAGTGGGTAAATTCTCATAACTCTAGGGGCCTGGACTCAGCAATAGATCTTTTCTATTCCTTAAAAAAATGGGGACTTAAGTCACAAAGAGCAGGCCTAACCCTATAGGGTGGGATTCCAACCCACCATCCTAGCAGACAAGCATCTGACAAGAGAATAAATACTCATACTAGGTTACTCCCCCAAAAGTCATGTGTTCCCAAAATTGTTTCTTATCTCAAAATATCAGGAAGCACAGAAGGGACTGGAATTGTGAGGACATGGAATGGTGAGCCTCCAGACAAACTATTACAGGTAGTGCCATTTAAGGTCGGTGAAGAGAGTACTCACTCCCCACAGATCATCAGGCAGGCAGTCTTCAGATCTGTCTCACCTAGGTGCCAAATTGTTACCAAGCAAAGAGCTCACTGCTCAATGCACACAGAAATCACTACCATGACACCAGGATTTGGAGAAAAGACAGAGTTTTATTGTGAGGTTGATCATCAAGGAGACAGGAAGGAAGGCTGAAATCTGTCTTCCAGATCATGGGATCAAGCAGGTTTTTATGTGTTTTGGAGAGATGGGGAAAGGCTAATGGCACAGGTGTGACAACAGGAATATGCACAGATGTCTTACATGCTAGGTCATGTGATGCATGTTAATAAAGAAGTTTCTTAGGCATGGTCCACATGGATTGGAGGGGTTGAGGAAAGGTTACTTAGGGTTATAATTGGCAGCAAATGTGCATGTGTCTGCCTGAGGAATTTTACAGGCTGGTCTGGGTTGGTTCTTGCCTACATCAGGCAGTTTGTGGTAAGATCAGGAAAAAAAAAAAAAAAAAAAAAAAGGAAGTTAAAGCACTTTGTAACAAGGGCAAAGAAAGTTTATGAAAACAGACCCACAATTTCACAATCAAAGAACCTATAGGCTGAGTTTCCACCAATAAATTAAATTAAGTATTACAAGTTGCCCAATCATGATATTGGACAGTCATTATTTTTTCTTGTTTATCTCTTGGACATTATTTGGGTATGCAGTGTTCTAGACCTTTGGCACCAACCAAGCCCTAACATAACTGTATTTTAGGGTACAGGGAAGGAGTTCTGTAGTCATATCTAGTTATGCAGATTTGTAAAACAATTTTTTAAAATAAAATATGAAATATTTTGAATCTTCTTATAATCTTCTTATGATCTTTCTTGGAGGCACCACATTAGTTATTGGTGTTCTTGCTACACCAATCTCCCTCTATGCAGAACTTGAATAAATTGATTCATTATTTCCAAAATGAGGAATAAAATAGATTCCATGAAATATTTTGATAACTTATTCCTCTCTTCATGAAAGACAAAGCGTAGTTAAGTAATTTTTTTTGTAACCCACAATATAGTCTTTAGGAAAGATGTTTATATTAAACAAAAGATGCAGTTGAAATGTCTCTTTGTGCTCAAAGTTTTAAGAAGTCTAAGATCACTGAAAAAGCTTATGAACCCTTACCTTATTCCATTTAGATGAACAGTATATAAATAACTTATTTTCTTCATATATAAACTTATCTTACAATAATTTCATCAAGCATGTTTCTCAGTAAACATATAGCATCTAATTTATTTATTAATAAAGTGTTATTCCAATTACAAAGTAACTAGATCTATTTCCAAAAGCCTTCAAAAAATTAATATTTTATAGAATTAAAACAATGGAAAAGAGATTACCTCAGATAATCCTATAGCTTATTGCCCATAGTTAATCATAGTTAATTTTTAGTATGTATCTTTATAGACTCTATTTCTTTCTGTCCATTTCTCTCTCATTCACAACCACACATACGCATATACACACATGTACATACACACACCATGAAAACATCTCTCAAAGAGAACAGGTAATACAGATAATAAGAATAAGAATAAAGCATAGTTGCTACATATCAGGAATTGCATTAAATGCTTTACAAATTTCATTCCATTAATGTTCAAACAACTCATTGATAGAGGATCAATTTTTAGCAGTTTTCCAAAGGTAAAGAAATTGAGTAAAGTAGGCAATTTTCAAGAACAGAATTTAAGTTACCTGATAGTTTTCTGTATTTTGCACTTAGGTATTTTTCTGCTTTTTATTTGCATATATCACTTGGTAATGAACATCATATAAGGTTATTTTTGGATAATTTTAGATTATGAATTTTGGACAAAAGAGGATAATTGTTAGATTATATTTAAGATAACACATTCTTTCAGAGTTCATGAATACCATAATAGACACAAAACTTTTTCTCAAAAGTTACTTTTAGAATTCTTCCAAGAAAATATTTCTCAAACTTTAGCACACACAAAATTACTCTTCCACCCAGACTATGCTCTATCCCATAAAATAGCAATGATTATATTTAGATGAAATTTAGATTTACTTATTTTCAGTTGTTAACAACCACATCCTTCCCTGACTTCTGTCACTGCCAACTCTTAAGAGATATTTGCCATGGCATCTGAAGATCCAGCAATCTTCACCATTTTTCTTAGGTACAACATTCAGATAACTTTCCCATTCTGTTTTCCTTTGTTGCCAAGGGACATATGATAATTTCAGACTGTGAAGATCGCACAAACATCATGAGTCAATCAGAAAGCCCATGAAAAAGTGTGAGAGAGAAAGGTTTCAAAACGTAATTTTATTTTCTGGATCACATTAATTTTCCCAAACAATTAAAGTTATTTAAATACTATTTTACAATACATTATCATAATCCACTCCTGTTCTTTCTAAGTATACAGCCAATATGAATTTTTCACGCCCCTGACAAATTAGTAACGAAAATGTGACTGCCTTCTATCCAATGTAATAAAAACTTATTGAAAATCTCACATCTACATTACTTTTAACTTTTAACTTTTATCTATCTTGCAATAGAAGAACCAAAGACAAAAGGATCCAAAGAGAGAATGTAAGAAGATGGTGGACTAGGAAGCTCCAGGAACTGGTATCTCCATCAGAACAGCTATTAAACAGGCAGATACTATCTTTATGAACTACTTTGAAACTTCAGAGTATAATAGAAAACTTTGAGGCATTCAGAGAAGGGCAGGAAGAAGGAACTGAAAAATCACAGTAAACACCATTGAATTGGACAATGTGCAGTAGCCATCATCTTAAAGATTGTATGCTTCCTCTAAACTACAGAAAACAATTAAAGGACTGCATTTACTGGCCAAGTGCCTAATCAAGAAAAGTAAACTTCAAAGAGCCCTAGGGGAAGGTCCTGCCACTCTTGCTGGGTCTTCTTTCTATCCCTTCCAAGGGCAGTGTGGAGTCAGTCAGAACTCCCTTTGTGGTCCCTGGCCTCATTCTGGCTAGGAAAGGCTTACCTTGGAAATTCCTCTTCATCTTGTTCCTTCCCCCCCAAGTTTGCCCTCCAGGCAAAAGAAGTTCAGGGAAGCAAAATCTGTGTAAGAAACAACTGAGTTGGGTAACCTGTGCAAAATTTTTGCAAGTATCATCTGGGAGCGAGAGAGGATCTCTTTCTTAGGGAGTAGTGGGGTCATTCAAATTCCTGCACACAAGAGAACACCAGAGGCCAGCAGCAATTACAGTCCAGGACTGGTCACAGGTTCAGAAAAGAAGGGAAGGCACTGCACTTTGCTTTCCACTTGATCTGAACTTCTTGATAGGAGAGCTGAATTCTGAAGGAAAGCACCAACTCTTGCAAAGCCAATCTGCAAAAAACTGTGAAAGCTGTTTTTTGGTTAGGCTTGCTTGGTTTTGTTAGCTCCTGTCACTCAGGAAAATCTCTGTCATATCACTAGCTAGATACAAACCCAAGAAACAGACATCCCAGATGTCTGTTAAATCCCAGAGTTAACATTTTAAAAACTAAAATGTCCTGTGTTCAACAAAAGATTATAAGACAAAGAAACAGGAAATGATGGCCCAACCAAAGACAGAAGATAAAAATGCTTTGCACTAGTTGTTGCTCTCCTTCGGAAATCAGACCTCCCATCAAAAATACATCACAGTCTTTGCCTCATACTGTTTTCTTGAAAGGAGGGCTAAGCTCTGAAAAAGAACAATAGCCAAGGCAAAACAGCTTGCAAAGACTGTGAAAGGTGTTTCTTATATTGCTTTTGTTGTTTTTGTTATATCCTGGCAATCACGAAATATTTGTCTTATCACAATGCATATAAACTCAAGAAACAGAGAGCTCATTGACTAAATCCCAGGACAGAAACTCAAAAAAACAGGCAGATCAGGAATTAATTCTAGATTTAACATTTTAAAAATATTAAAATGTACAGTGTACAATTAAAGGTTACAATACAAAGAACCAAGGAATGGTTGCCCATACAAAAGAAGGGGATAAAAATCCAGAAAACATTCATGAAGACGAGACAAAAAAGAATCTAAGTGCTCAAGAACATGAAGGAAAAGACAGAGAAAGAACTATAGAATATCAGGTAAACATTGAATGAATACTATGAGACTCATAATAAAGAGATAGAAATTTTAATAAGGAACTAAAGGAATTGAAGACCACAATAATAGATATGAAAATTTCCCAGGAGGATTTCAACAACAAATTGGAACTGGCAGTTGAAAGAATCAGTGAATTTGAAGACATGACAATTGAAATGAGACAGGCTAAGGACCAGAAAGTAAAAACAAAAAATTAGTAAAAAGTGAAAACAGCCTAAAAGACCTGTGAGGCACCATCAAATTTACCAATTTACCAATGCACATATTATGGGAGTACAGGAGGGAAAAGGAGGAGAGAAAGGAGCAGAAGGAATATTCAAGGAAATAACAACAGGAAAATTTATACTGATAAAGGAGTCAATTCAATAAGAAAACATAATTATTATAAATATATTTGTACATAACAACAGAGGTCCAAATATATGAAGCAAATATTGACAGATTTTAAGGTAAAAATAGACTATTCTATCTTAGTAATAGGATACTTTAATAATCCACTTTAAATAATAGATACAACATCTAGACAGAAAATTAATAAGGAAACAGAAGAAATGAATGATATTATAAACCAACCAGACCTAACACATTTATAAAACACTTCATCCAACAGCAGCAGAATAAACATTCTTCTCTAGTGTAAATGGATCATTCTGCAGAATAGACTATATGCTATGTCATGAAATAAGTCTAAATAACTTTAAAAATATTGAAATCATGCAGTGTATCTTTGGCAAACTAAAAATAAATAAGAGAAGAGGACAGGAAAATTCACAAATATGTGGAAATTAAACAATATACTCTTAAACAACTAAGGAGTTTTAGTAGAGATCACAAGATAAATCAACATGAATATTTAAAATAAATGCCATGATATATTTATCAGAGGCACTTTTGGAAGCTTAGAGTAGTTAGGACTCAGGTAAATGCAATCATACATACCTATTACCTTTGTGCCCATCTCAAAAGGCAGGAGGTTAGGATGTATATTTTCTTTCTTATGGTCTTTTCCCACATTGCTATGCAATATGGAACCCTAAATTCATCTTACCATTACTGACATGCCTCATAACCTACACCAAGTTGGACAATGGGACCACCATTCTGTTATAACTAAATATTCCTACACTCACAGTCTCTTCACAGATGGCCTCAAATCCCTTTCTATCTGCATTAAAACTTATATTTTCCCCAAATAAATTACACCTGTTATAGCCATCTCTATGCCTCATCTCATCCATGAGTGGTGATGCCATCTTTCTCTTATGTGTTAAAACACCTTTTCTTCTGTAAGTAGCCCCCTTTCATATATATAATTACAACATAAAATACATATACAATATACAAAATATAACATAGTATATAATATACAATATGTAATGTATAATAAATAGTATATAATATATAATATGTATTTTAATTTCAGCTCATGTTGTCACCACTTTATCGGGTATTATGAATTCCCTCCTGGAGCCACTTCCAATTCCATCTTAGATAAACAGCTGCTCATTTGATCTATATTCTTTGGAACATGCAAAACTTACTCCTCTATGTGCTTCTATATATCCTCTGCAATGTTTATTGTTTATTGTTTCCACAATTGAACTTTTCATCTTTTGTATCCAAACACCTGAGAAATGCTACATTGAAATAACAAAAAAATGATGACTTTTTGGCCATTAAAACTCTCCATCAATCACTTCCTTTCATTTGACTAGCTTTGTATTCTATATTTCAAAACTTCTTGTCTACCAATATTCTTTCTGATTTAAATACTTACAGTAAAAAGTTGTTCGGAATGTTGTAAGTACAAATAGGAGACAGTGAGGCTTCTCAGAGGTCTGTAACAGATGGAAGAAGCTACCATGTCTAGGGATAGAGTAAGAGAAAAAAAAAAGTAAGAGGTGATGTTACCAGATCCAAGAGTCCTAGACTTCTTGATGAGAATTGGAACAATATGTCGAAAAGTTGACAGTCAGTAGGTAAAGCCATAGACAATATAATCTGTGATCTGTGATCTGGAAAAGAATAAAAAAAAGAAATACCCTGGCTTCTTCACCCTCCAATCCCTTTTCAGTGCTTCCCACTGATAAAAATTTAGCCAAAGTCAGGAGGCAAATCATCTGAGGCATGATGCAGGGTTCAGTTCCTTGCACTACAGAGTAGAGGAAATAAGGACAACAGATGGATCAGAGAAAAATCTCCCAATTGATTACAGCATGATTTATTGGCTTCTGGCCTTTCCACCAGCTGTGGTCTTTGTTTGGAATGTTCTTCCCACTAGCACTGTGACTGTGTCAGTACAGTCTTTGCTGATGCCATCAGATCATTCTTTCCTCTTCACTTCATTCTTCTAATCATTTTGTTTTTAACATTGTATTGTAACATACATCTATATATACTTTTAAACTTGAGTTACTATTGCATTTTTAGTCTTTTCCTAGTACCTAGTAAAATCAAATGAATAAAGACCACTGACCCAAATACCAGTTTGGAGTATAGAAATTCTAATAAGAAAAACCAACAGAAAGATGCATAAATCCTTGAACTAATTTGTCTCCAAATAGCTACATTTAAGTCCTAGAAGTGTAAAATTAATTTCACAAACTTCTTTTCTCTCCTCTCCAAACTGTATGTAGTATAGTTAGTATAGTATAGTATAGCATAGCAGAGCAGAGTAGAGTAGAGTAGAGTAGAGTAGAGTAGAGTAGACTAGAGTAGAGTAGAGTAGAGTATAGTACAGTATAGTATAGAGGAGCCCTTCATGTTTACCATTACACAAACAAATATTTTTCTCCCTCTATTTTAAAATAATTAAAGCATTGTATTATATGTATATAAGTCCATTTTTGATATATTGTCTTAGGAACACATTTAACAACCTAAGAGAAGCAGTTTAGTGAACTGGTTTAGAGGCTAGATTCTTGAGCCTGATATGGTGAGTTCATATTCTGATTTCAACAGTTACCTACTGAGTATCTTTGGTCTCATTTTTTTTTTTTGGCCTCTGTGTACTTCGGTTTCCTTATCTTAAAAATGAAGAGGATAATGTTGATTAATTAATTAATCTGATTTTGGGAATACTAGCTGAGTCAAGGCAGATAAATACTTTAAAAACTGCTTGGCACATAGAAAGCACTATAAAAATATTAGATGTCATTTTTAATACTCATTATTAATAATCTGGTTATAACTCATGAATTTTAATGAGACTAATTTAGATGATTTGCTTCTCACAACTAACAAGAAAATGTTCTTACAGAAACCCATTATAAGAGTACATAAGACAACAAAATCATAAATATGTAATAAACTTAATATATAAAACATGGGCAAAGGAATTAGTATAGTTAATGTAATTACAAAACAAATTTACAGTAGAAGGACAGGTTTTCTTTCACATCCCATTAGTTAATTATTCAGTAAGCTGCCTACTGTCATACCAGAGATTGAATCCAATTAGGGAAGATAGACACAGAGCACAGTGGAGTGCACCTGAATAATATTTGATCAGAAAAACACAGACCTGCAGAGCTTTCAGAGGGTACTGTAATTTTAAATGGCTAATATTCTTACTTTTAGAGAAAAAAATGTACATGTTTATTAACATCTAAATTAACTTTTAAAGATTTCAACAGAAAATTAAGATAACTGACATTTTAGTACTCAAAACAAAGTCAGAAATAATATTAAATAAATATTAATGCCAGTACAATGGTGTGTACTCTTTAATAACTGGTTTCTAATATTGTAGATCTCTTTCCTTTTATATGGTGACTTGATTCGCTACTTCAGATTCCAGTTGCTTTTGATGTTGGTTCTATCTTCATGTATTACAAGAGAAATTCTATTCTTAAGAAGTGGAGTCAGTACCATGACTATTGTCAACAGTCCAGTTCTTAAATTTTGGGTCTTACCTAGAAAACAGAAACTTGTTTTTTTTTAATCCATGTACAAAATCCATGTTTTAACAGTGTTTCTTTAGGATTGGCAATCTGCCTCTATCTTGTCTTTATCTCCTACAAATTTTAAACCATTATCTATAATCCCTAGCTAAGTTGCTACAGAATTTTACCTGCTAACAGACTTCCCTCAGATTATATTAGCATATATTGTGTGCCCCTGAATATGTATCATCATAGAACACATGCCTATTATGACATGTTACAAATTGATTTTATATCAAAATATGGTCCAAAATGGTAGCATAGTTATTCTGATTCAGAGAAGAATACGTTATGTAGGGGTGGTAATAAAGTAATGCTTATGTAAATCTGATTTTGAAAAAGAAGGTATTGAATGGTCACATTATTTTTTCTGCAAAATTGTATCTCAGGTTAGCAATTTAGTGAGAAAGAATTCATAGGGAAGAAGACAAACTGGCAAACTGTCACTGAAAAAGACTTGCAATTGCAAAGCCAAAACTTATTTCATTTTTACATTTTAGTTCAAAATAAATAGCATGAATTCGTTCAAGAGGAGACGAACTGAAACAGCAGAAGCTTAAACCACTGATTTTTTTTTCAAAATCTGAAAAATTATACATCTCGTTTGTTGCAGAATGTATGAGTGTTTGAAGACTTTTGTTGACCTTGAAGAATTTAACATAAGCATTTCTACTCTTGTTTTTCCCAGTGTGGACCTAGAATTTTTACAATATTTAATTATTAACCCTTTGAGAAAGAGTCCAGTTTTAATCAGTTCACTTTGTAACATTTCCAATAATTTTGATGGTAAGTAAACAAAAACAGTAATAGTGAATTACTCTGGTGTGAGCCAAGAAAATGAATATAGTGAATAGATTTTACTTCCCTTGCTCTGGTAAGCTATAACAGAACCTACTTTAGGGCCCGTGATGCAACAGGACTGCCAGAAGGAATACCAATGGTGACTATGACAAAAGTGACGTTCATGGATTGATGCATTCTGTAGAAAAGATTTGTGAGAAAGGTAGGTTAGGAATATTAAGCCATTTTTCTTGTCAGAAACAAATGCAGCACAGTCTTCTTTGCCTTTGTCAATATTTTTCTGACTTTCACATTCAAGATACATGTGTTTTATTGCCCTACATATAATTTTAAAAAATACTAATCATTGCATGCACTCTACAGAGTTAAGTGTGGATCAGTAATTGTCTTCTAACATATTACATCATCACAGACAATCTCTTCTCCAGTATACGTGCACTTGCATGCACACACATTCACAATTAAGATTGAAGCTCCAAAAAACTCACTTTTAGATCCAATCTATGAAATTTGATTTTCCTAACAGTATTAACAAGAAAGATGAACATATTCTACATCACTTAGCTCCAGATTGACAATGTCACATTCATATTGAATTCATCATGAGATATTGGTTTTTGTAATTTGCAAAAAGAAAATTTTAACATCTTCTCAACAAATGTTTGCCCACGATGTAAACTGATAAACATCAACATGTGCCTAATTTAGCTGTAATTTTTTAGAGAACTCAGAAGAATGGTCTGTGTTCAAATTTTTAATAACAAATCAATTTTATTAATACATATTAAACATACAATTCATCCAGAGTGTACAATCAATGGTATTTTCCATAATCATATAGTTGTGCATTCATCACTTCAGTCATTATTAAAGCATTTTCATTATTTCAATAATAATAATAATAAACATAAAACAGCCAAACAAAAAAGAAAATTCCTCACCTCTCAATACTTCTGTGCTTCCCCCACTGTACATAGCTGCTGTTTCTGGCTATTATATCCAAAGTATATAATCAATGGCATTTGGTATAATCACAATGTATATTTATCAGCTCAAAAATTTTAGAAGAATTTCATTATGTCAAAAAGAAAGACTCCACATCCCTTAACATTCCTTCCTCAGACCTACATAACCACTAATCTCCTTTCATTTTTATAAATTGATTTATATTTACATTGGAATCATACAATATGTAGTACTCTGTGTCTGGTCTCCTTCACTTAGGATAAAGTTTGTTTGTTTGTTTGTTTTGTCTGATATTAACATTTTGTACTACTGACTTACATTTTTCAGCCTCAAAGAAAAATCAGTCTTATATATGCAATCTTACCCATATTCATATTTCATATAATATATTTATATTTCACATAATATGTTTAGTTCATAATAGGGCAAATATACTGTATTTGTCCTCTTGTGTCTGGCTTACTTCACTCAACATAATGTCCTCTAGGTTCATTCAAGTTGTCATATGTTTCACGACTTCATTTCATCTTATTGCTGCATAAAATTCCATCACTTTTATAACCCACAATTAGTTTATCCATTCATCACTTGAGGGACATCTG
Organism: Tolypeutes matacus; assembly: GCA_026826555.1. Taxonomy (NCBI): domain Eukaryota; kingdom Metazoa; phylum Chordata; class Mammalia; order Cingulata; family Chlamyphoridae; genus Tolypeutes; species Tolypeutes matacus. The sequence continues at coordinate 13,738,515 of JAKSZT010053767.1, forward strand.
GGCTGTTTCCAAATTTTGGCTATCATGAATAACACTGCTATGAACATCAATGTGCAGATATCTGTACGTGTCATTGCTCTCAGTTCTTTTGGGTATCTACCTAACAATGGTATTGCCAGGTCCCACAGCAGTCTGTTCAATATCCTTAGGAAATGCCAAACAGTCCTCCACAGTGGCTGTACCATTCTACATTCCCACCAAAGTGAATAAGTGTTCCTATCTCTCCACATCCTCTCCAACGTTTCAATTTTCCAACTTTTTCATAGTGGCCAGTCTAATAGGTGTGAAATGATATCCCATTGTAATTTTGACTTGCATTTCCCCAATCATCAGGGATGTTGAACATTTTTTCATGTGCTTCTTCACCATTTGTATTTCTTCTCTGGACAATTTTCTTTTCAAGTCCTTTGCCCATGTTTTAATCAGATAGTTGGTCTTTTTATTGTTGAGTTGTATGATATCTTTATATATAATGGATACTAAACCCTTATCAGATATGTGATTTCCAAATATTTTCTCCCATTGGGTCAGATGGCTTTTCATCCTATTGACAAAGTCCTTTGAGGTGCAAAAGTGTTGAATTTTGAGGAGGTCCCATTTATCTATTTTTTCTTTTGTTGCTCATGCTTTGGGCATAAGGTTTAAAAAACTACCACCTACAACAAGACTTTGAGGATTTTTCCTACATTTTCTTCTAGGAGTTTTATGGTTGTTGTTTTTATATTTAAGTTCTTGATCCATTTTGAGATAATTTTTGTATAAGGTGTGAGATAGATGTCTTCTTTCTTTCATTTGGATATAGCTATCCAGTTCTCCCAGCACCATTTGTTGAGTAGAATATTCTGGCCCAGCTGGGTGGGTTTAACAGCCTTGTCAAAAATCGCTTGACTGTAGATGTAAGGGTAAATTTCTGGGTTCTTAATTCAGTTCCATTGGTCAATCTGTATGTTCTTATGCTAGTACCATGCTATTTTTTAACATTGTAGCTAAGTAATTTGCTTTAAAGTCAGGAATTGAGAGTCCTCTAACGTCTTCCTTCTTTTTAAAGATATTTTTTTGATATTCAGAGCCCAGTAACCTTCCAAATAAATTTAATTATTGGCTTTTCAATTTCTGCAAAATAGGCTTTTGGGATTTTTATTGGGATTGCATTGAATCTGTAAATCAGTTTGGGTAGAACTGACATCTTAATGATATTTATTCTTCCAATCCATGAACACAGAATGTCCTTCCATTTAAGTCTTCTTCAGTTGCTTTTAGCAATGTTTTGTAATTTTCTGAATACAGGTCTTTAATGTCCTTGGTTAAGTTTATTCATATATATTTGATTGTTTTAGTCACTAGTATAAATGGAATTTTTTTTTCTGATTTCTTTCTCAGATTGCACATCAGTAGTTTATAGAAATGCTATTGATGCTTTCATATTAACTTTGATTCTGCTATTTTGCAGATCTCGTCTATTAATTCTAAAAGATTTTTGTGGATTTTTCAGGATTTTATAGATATAGGATCATATCCTCAGCGAATAGTGAAACTTTTACTTCTTACTTCCTACTTGAGTGTCTTTTATTTCTTTGTCTAGCCTAATGACTCCAGCTAGAACTTTTAGTTCAATATTGAATAATAATGGTGATGGTGGGCAACCTTGTCTTATTCCTAATCTTAGTGGGAAAGCTTTCAATCTTTCACCATTGAGAACAATGCTAGCTATAGGGTTTTTTCATTTATGCACTTCACCATATTGAAAAAGCTTCCTTTTATTCTTATCTTTTAGAGTGTTTTATCAAGAAAGGGTGCTATATTTTGTCAAATGCCTTTTCTACATCAATTAAGAGGATTATGTTATTTGTCTTCTTCAATTTATCAGTGTGGTTTATTGCACTAATTGGTTTTCTTGTGTTGAACCACCCTTGCATACCTGTGATAAAACCCACCTGATTGTGGTGTATAATTTTTTTTAATGTGCTTTTGGATTCTGTTTGCAAGTATTTTGTTGAGGATTTTTGCATCTATTCTCATTAGAGATATTGGGTGATAGTTTTCTTTTTTTGTAGGATCTTTACCTGGTTTTGGTATTAGGGTAATGTTGGCTTCATAGAATGAGTTTGGTAGCATTTTTCCCATTCAATTTTTTGAAAGAGCTTGAGTAAGATTGGTTAGTTCATCTTTGAATGACTGATAGAATTCACCTATGAATTCATCTGGTTCCAGGCTTTTAATCTTTGGGAGGTTTTTGATGACTGTTTCAATATTTTTACTTGTGATTGGTTTGTTGTATTTTTTTCTTTTAATGTCAGTGTAGGTGGTATATGTGTTTCCAGGAATTTGTCCATCTCATCTACATTTTCTAGTTTTTTGGCATACAGCTGTCTATAGTATCTTCTTATGATCTCTCTTATTTCTATGAGGTCAGTGGTAATGTCCTCCCTTTCATTTCTGATTTTATTTATTTGTGTCTTCTTTCTTTTTTTCTTTGCCAGTCTAGCTAAGGGTTTGTTGATTTTGTTGATCTTCTCAAAGAACCAACTTTTGGTTTTGTTGACTCTGTTGTTTTTTGTTGTTGTTGTTCTCCATTCCATTTATTTCTGCTCTGATCTTTACTATTTCTTTCCTTTGGCTTGGTTTGGGATTAGTTTGCTGTTCTTTTTCCAGTTCGTCCAGGTGTGTGGTCAGATAATCAATTTTAGCTATTTCTTCTTTTATAATGTATGCATTTGAGGGTTATAAATTTCCATCTCAGCACTGCCTTTGCTGTGACCCATAGGTTTTGATATATTGTGTTCTCATTTTCATTCATCTCAAGATATTTGCTGAATTCTCTTCCAATTTCTTCTTCAACCCACTGATTGTTTAAGAGTGTGTTGGTTAATCTCCATATATTTAAGACTTTTTCTATTTTCTGTCCATAATTGATTTCCAGCTTCTTTCTACTATGATCAGAGACAGTGTTTTGTATAATTTCAATCTTTTTTAATTTATTGAGACTTGTGTTGTGACCTAACATATGATCTATCTTGGAGAGGAATCCATGAGCACTTTGGGGTGCAATGTGCTATGAATGTCTTTTAGGTCTAGTTCGCTTATCATATTATTCAATTTCTCTGTTACTTTTATTTATCCTCTCTCCAGATGTTCTATCCAATGCTGAGAGTGGTGTATCGAAGTCTTCAACTATTATTATAGAGACATCTATTTCTCCCTTCAGCTTTGCCGGTGTGTGCCTCATCTATCTTGGGGCACTGAGGTTATGTGCATAAATATTTAGAATAATTATTTCTTCTTGTTGAATTGCCCCTTTTATTAATATATAATGTCTTTCATCCCTTATAACAGTTTTGCATTTAAGATCTATTTTGTCTGATATTAGTATCACTACTCCAGCTCTTTTTTGGTTAATATTTGCATTGAATATCTTTTACCAACCCTTCACTTTTAACCTGATTGTGTCCTTATATCTGAGGTGAGTCTCTTGTAAACAACATATAGAGGGCTCATATTTTTTAATCCATTCTATCAATCTGTGTCTTTTGATTGGGGAATTCAAGCCATTAACATTCAATGTTATGACTGTAAAGGTATTACTTCCTTCATCCATTTTGACCTTTGGCTTTCTGTTGTCATATCGTAGTATAGTTTATCTTTTTGTCCTTTCTAATATTCTTCATTTCTACACTCTTCTCCAAGTCTCTCACCATTTTTTTTTTCCTTTCAGGCTTAGCATTCCCTTAGTATCACTTGTAATTCTGGTCTTTTAGTAACATATTCTATCAGTTTTTTTTGTCTATGAAGACTTTGAACTCCCCTTCTTTTTTGAAGGACAGTTTTACCAGATACAGAATTCTTGGCTGGCAGGTTTTCTCTTTCAATACCTTAAATACATGTACCACTTTCTTCTCTCCTCCATGGTTTCTGATGAGAGGTCAGCATTTCTCTTATGATGTTTCCCTTGTATGTGATGTTTGCTTTTCTCTTGTTGTTTTCAAAATCTTCTCTTTACCTCCTATATTTGACATTCTAATTAGTAGTTGTCTCGGGTAGATCTATTCATGTTTATTCTGTTTGGGGTGCACTGTCCTTCTTGGATATTGATATTTATGTCTTTCATAAGGATAGGGAAGTTTTCAGTCATTCTTTCCTCAAATATTCTTTCTGCCACCTTTCTATTCTCTTCTCCTTCTGGGATGCTAATAATGCTTATGGTTTTGCATTTTGTATTGTCATTCAATTCCCTGGGATGCTGTTCCGTTTTTTCCATTCTCTTCTCTTTCTGGTCTGTTTTTTCCAGGTCAGATGTTCTGTCTTCAAAATCATTAATTCTGTCTTCAAGCATTTCAAATCTTCTCTTATGTACCTCTAATGTATTATTATTCTCATCTACCATGCCTTTCATTCACATAAAGTCAGTAATTTTCTTTGCAGACTTTCAGTTTTTTCTTTATGATCATCTAGTCTCTTATTATTATCCTTTATCTCTTTAGTCATATTTTCTTTCCATTCTTTAAACTGATTTAATAGAGTTGTGTGATTATTATTGATTAATAGTCTCAAATCCTGAATCTCTTCAGGATACTTTGTTTGTTCCTTTGGCTAGGCCATCTCTTCCTGTTTCCTAGTATGGCTTGTAATTTTTTACTGATGTCTAGGCATCTGATATGTTGGTGAATTCACTCTGATCGCCAATTTCTTTCTCTTGTCTATTTTTTTTTCATAGCTCTTTGATATTTGATTCAAGTTATCCTAAGTCTTTAAACTTGCCCAGCTTAAGTTTAAAAAATCATGCCAGGGACACACTAATGGGTCACTGATTTCTCCCAGGGGTAGGGTAAAGAGAGCTCTAAAAGCAGTTTCTGTCCATGTAATTACCAGACAGATCAGCAGATGATATTCTTTGACACACCTTTCTGCAGAGGTGTATCGCTCTTGGTTTTCCTTTGTTTTCATATGGCCAGAGCTGAATTCAAAGTGGGCTCTGCTGGCCAAATTCACTGAAGAAAATATCTCTGACTCCCACTCCCTTTTTCCTTGTAACAACTGGCAGGGAGAAAGACCTCTGCTCCCCTTTTTTTGTCCACTGAAATGAGCAGGGGTTTTACCTCCACTGAATATCTCGGAGGTGAGGGAGAGGAGCCCTTCCTGACAGCCAGGTTATTTAGTTTAACTCATAGTTTGTTGTTTTGACTTCTTCCTCTCTCTGTCCTTCACTCTCCTGGGAGTTATGAAGCAGTGTCCTGGTCTGATGACCCCTAAAACAGGTCCCGAGGCAGTCTGTGGCTGTTTCTCTGTTGTTTCTGTGAGAGCTGTGCCTTTTCTGCTTAATTGTTTATGTTCGCACATTTCCCTCCGTGTTCAATTTTAATGACACAAAACTTAAATCCATTTGTTTTGATTTTATAGTCCTAATTTTTATGGTAAAAAATAAATATAAATAGATTGTTTATGATAATGCTTCCTTGTACATAATGGCAATATATGCCATCCCTTCCTTAGATGTAGTAATCAATTTTCATGTCATTTGCTCTTACCATGAAATAAAACGTTGTCATAGTCTAGCTTCCATGGTGTGTGGTTGGATGTAAAAATCATCTTGAAGTGAGAGGAGAGAATGAACTCAAATTTGCATAAACAACTTCAACAAAAATGACTTTAGATGCACAGTATGGAATATGTTAGTTTGTTTTGGTTCTGAATTTAGCAGATGATGGACAAGAGCAATGATGCAAAGCAAACTATTTAAATGTGAATAATGCAAGAGCCATCATCTCTAGGTGTTGTCATCAAATGTAAGCACTAGAATTTTAATCTCATTTTTCATAAGTTAAACTAAGCATAACACTGATAAGATTAATCTGGCTTCACAAGGGTGTTTTTTTCCTTAGTGAAATGTTAATGAAGTATAGGACATTTCTAGAGGGTGTGAATGTGTGTGTGTGTGCACTCAATTTTCTCCAAAAATGTTTGCTATATTCTTCCTCTAACTTGTGATATATGCACTTTTATATATCACAAGTTGGTTACAAAAGACAAAAGGAAACATACTAAAAATTAATTTTAAAATTGAAGGATGTAGCCCTATCTTAATAATTTCTAATGTTTTTCTTCTCTTTTATTAATCCAAACTTTTGAAATAATGAGCTAAATAAGTGGAGACTTATATGAATTTTTCTGTATTTAATTAGACTGTTTTGGAGTGCCTTAATTATACTCTGTGATGAATTGAGCTAAGTATCTGGATAAAATTCCATCTATAATCAATGCCAAATATCTCAAATATTAAAAAAATAAAATGTTAATCCTATTTAACCCCATGTTCTTCTCTAGACAATGCTTATGTTCTTCTTTTCATTCACAGTATAAGTATAGAAACATTTACTTACCTATTGGCCACCTCTACTTGTATACCCTGATATTAAAATCACACTTTACAGTATCAAATTGAATTTATAACACTTAAACAGCCTAAATCCCACTTTCTGCTTTCACTGAATGCTACCTGTCTCTGTCCATTTGACATCTGGGAATTAGAATATACTTCTCTCTCACATCCCATAAACAATTAAACACTAAGGCTTTAGGTTTTAAAATTTCTTTCAAATACATCTCATTTTCTGCAACTTCACAGTTATTGCCTCGTTGTTGTCCTTCAAATAAACAGAATGAAGTGTTTACATACAATGGATATTATTCAGCATTAAATAGGAGGGAAATTCTGATACATGCAACAACATGGATGACACTTGTAGACATCATGTTAAGTGAAATAAGCCAGACACAAAAGGACAAATATAGTATGAGCTCAGTAATATGAAATAATTAGAAAAAATAAATTAAAACAGTCAGAAACTAGAATATAGGTTACCAGGGATTGGGGTGGGGGTAGGGAATGAGGAGTTATTGCTTAAACTGTACAGAGTTTCTGTTCGGGTTGATTGTGAAGTTTTGATAATGGATAGTGGTGATGGTAGAACAAAATTGTGAACACAGTTAACAGCACTAAATTATATAATTGCATGTGGTTAAAAAGAAAACTTTTAGACTGTATAAATGCTACTAGATAAAAATTTTAAAAATAACAATATAAGACTAAAACACAGTATTGTAAATGATAGACTATAGTTAATAATACAATTATAAAACTATTCTTTCATGGATTGAAACAAATATTACACAATAATGCAAAGTGTTCATAATAGGGAGGTGTATGGAAACTCAGTATTTTATGCACGGCTTTTCTATAAACCTACAACTCCTCTAATAAAAAAAGAAAGAAAGAAAATGGAAAGTCTGCAATTTTTTTTTTAATGCTGACCATGACTATTGGCTAGGATTCAGCAAAGTAATTTTCTTACAATGCAACCATTTTGGAGAACAGTTTGGCATTATTTAATACACATAGAATATGATACAGCATTTCCATCCCTAGATATTTAGAGATATTAATTCACATTTCCAGTATGATACATATCCTAACATATTCATAACCATGTGTGTAACACCCAACTAATGATCAGTCTCATCTGGGACTCACTCATCAATTGTCAAATTAGCCAAATTAGCTGGGGGTTTGCTGACTGTTACTGGGTGCTCAATTCTTTTCTATCTGATCTTTTATCCTTTTGTAGGTTATTGCAAGCCTGTTCACATGGTTGCCACAAGATTCTAAAAAAAAAAAAAAAAAAAGGAATGTGCAAATCATCTTGAGGCACAGCCTCAGAACTCTCATATTATTATCAATTCTCTAAATTCATTCACGGCAGAAAGTCACAAGGCCAATACAGATACAATGACTTGAAAAATAGTCTTCAATTCTTGATGACAGGAGCTGTGAAAACTCTGTGGCCATTTTGTAATCCACCATAGCCAATGATCATGTCATCAGTATAGCTGCATACATGCTCATCCACAGGATTTTATTTTCCAAGCCTAGACCACTAAATATTTATGTCCCACTGTTGTATAAACGTTTTGACTCATTATCTAATTTACATACTGAAAAGACAGTAGCATCTTTGCTTTAATTTTTATTAAGAAAATCAAATATCAAAATTCACTAACTCAGTGTGTAAGTAAAATTTAAAGTAAAAAATCTTTCATTTCAAAGTTTCTCCAATATTGCCTTCAAATACTGAGAATCTTCAGAGGAGTACAAAAGATATTAAAAGTTGTCACAATAAGATCAAATTACTCAATATCTTAAGAATACTGTTGGATATTCTAATTCAAGAAGACATTTTTATTTATGGTAATGCTACAGCAAAAGTGAATGTTAAGCTAGATTAACAGTTTAACTAGGAATTTTGATTATTTAATTTTATATATGAAAAAACTAAAATAGTAATTTCTAGTATTAGGATCACACATTCATTTTATAAGATACTTATAAAATAGGAAGCACAGCAATGTGAGGTTATGAAAATTGTTGCATATAATAATTGCAAGTTCACTAAAAAACAAAATAGTTTTAAAATATGCTTGTCTATATTATAAAGTTAAATAAATGATGAGTTTCCTTTGTGACGATTGAACACTAATCAGCTTCTCACAAGTTTGTATTTATTCATATCACCCAAGATAGAACAGTATTAAAAAAAATACACCTGAAGATGCCACATATTTAACCATAAGTGATGCTTAGTACGGGTTCATTCAGGAAGAGTCAGTTAATGTTTATGATAAAAAATTATTTACTATAGATTTAGATCTTACATGTAGGAAGAGTTGAAGATCATAATGTCTGGGTACTTTAAGGAATATCAAGGATCTCAGGAAGTCATTAAGCATGACAGCATGAAACATGTACACAGATGGGTTTGTCTTATCAAGCAGGAAAATTCCAGAAGTTTTATATGCCTGATTGCCAAAGAAGGACCACTAGGGAGAGTTCATGGAGAATTGTGTGGAAACTGCAATCTGTGAGAAAGTTGTAGCCAAGTTCTTGAAGGTTGGTTTGGGAGTACTACTGGTCAGTGGAGTCAGAAGTCAGGAAGAAGAGTTCAAAATTGGAGGTTGCTTGGCACTTGAATATCTTTCTGTCACTATGCCTGACTGTTGCAATTTTCTGAAACCAATGACTTCCTCTCATTATCCACATTACTCTGTTGGCCAACTCTTACCAGAACCATACAGTAAAATATATTTTAAGAAACATAGTTCTCAGAAGGGTTATGGGGAAATGGCAGCAGTATGGAGATCCAGGACTCAGCCCTAACACTAAAACAAATATTAAAAAAGCAGGAACTGTTTGAAACAGCTATTTGGAAACTCCAGAGACCAAAAGAAAACCATACAACATCCAACAAAGAGCAAGGGGAAGAAGCTGATAAATTATGGTAAAGAACAATAATTTACTCTCTCTGTGTGGCCACTAACAGCACCCACCCACCACTTTTGCTGCAGGTTTCCTAGAGGTCCAGTCCCTGGTTGGCTCACCAGTGACAGAGCAGGACATAAAATCTTCTTCCCCAAGACCAGTTTTGATAACAGCCAATCACAGACCATGGCTTTTTAACTAGCAAATTCAGATCTCTGGGGAGCTGGCTCCAAGTCAGAGAAAGCCATTTTTCAACCTGTCTTCAACACGAGTAACTGTGGTGGTTACTTCGGGACCCTGTGATACCTCAAGGATGTGGGAAACAGTTAGTTGAAGGGCTACACTGTCTCCTCTCCATGGCAGCCCTTTTGTGAGACTTTGTGAGACTCGGCCTTGTTTCAGCTGGGAATGAATGAATTAGAAATGTCCTTCCAGCATGCCCCTCCTCCCAGAATTTTCTCTCCAGGCAAAAGCAGCTTTAGAAAAGGAAAGGAGTGTAAGAAACTATAGAGGCTGAAAGTCTGGATCAAAGGCCTACTGGCTTCAAACATCCAGGAGAGGGATGTATATACCCTAGGAAACAAGGGCAACCAAACTCCTATAAACAGTGGAACTCCAAAACAATTAACAAGGAAAAGCCCAGGACAAGACAAAGGCCAAGAAAGACAGGAAAAACCCTACACACTGCAATTGTCTTGGGCAGACTTTTCTGATAGAGGGGATGAAGCTCAAGAAAACTTCTGTCTTATCAACAGCTGGTTACAAAATACAGAAAAAGACATCTCTGGGAATAAATCTTAGAGTTAACATTTTAAAATATTAAAATGTTCAGTGTGCAACAAAGAGTATAAGAGAAATCAAGAAACAGGAAATGATGGCCCATCCAAAGGAAAAGGATAAAAATCCAAAAAAACATAAATGAAGACCAGATGGTGGAAATACCAAACAAAAATGGTCTTTAAAATGTTCAAGGAGATGAAGGAAAATACTGAGGAAAAAAATAAAGGATATCAGGAAAGCAATGAATGAACAATATGAGAACCTTAGTCATGATATAGAAATTTTAAAAAAGGAACCAAATAAAAATCCTAGAGTTTAAGACCATAATAACTGAAATGAAAAATGTTCATGGGGGTGTCAACCAACAAGATGGCAGCAGAATAACATGCTCCTAGAATCAGCTCCTGCTACAAGACAGTTAGTAATCACCCAGAGCTAACTAAAGGACATGTCTGAGTAATCCAGGGGACCAGAAGTGCATCCTACAGCATCCTTGAAAGAATGGAAGGATGACACTGCACATCTGCAGAGAAGATTTGTAAGTAGAAGACTCCACACCACAGAAGCCAGTGCCCATCCTCCATTGTAGGCACAGGCCACCTTGGGAGCTATTCTCTGGCTGGAATTGGAAGCTCCACTTGTCAAAAACGGGGAGGAAGAGACAGTTGGGCACCAACTTCAGCCACTGATTAGTAAACTCAGTGGGCTAAAGTATAACCCTAAGAACAGCTAAAGTTTGAACCTGTTCAAGTCAGAAAGAGGCCAATAGCCACCATCTTAACTCCACGCCTGACACGAGGGGAAGTGGGGCTGACTGAAAATCACAGTGGTGGTGGGGACCAGATTCTTTCCATTTAGATCAGATTGCTGCTCTAGCCTAAGCCCCAGGCCCACCTCGGACAGAGAGGAAGCTGGGGGAAGTTGCGCCAGCCTCTCAGAGAAATAACAGATCACGCCAAGGAGGCCGGTGATCATACTACTTTGGAGGTACAAGCAACCCCAGGAGTTATTTTATGCCAGGAATTGGAAATTCCATTTCCCAAAAACAGAAGAGGAAGACACAGCTGGCCACCAATGTCAGCTACTGATTAGTCAATTTAGCTGGCTAAAATATTACTCTAAGAAGAGCTGATCTTTGAACTGACCAAGTTGGAAGGAGGCCAGTAGCCACCATTTTGATTCCACACCCAGCATGAGGGGAAGCGGGGCTGACTGAAAATCACGGTGATGGTAAAGACCAATTTCTTTCACCCACATTGGTCTGCAGCCCTAGCCTAGGCTTCAGCGTCACTTCTAGCAAGGAGGAAGCTGGCAGGCCCTGCAACACCCTATCCAGGTAACTGAAGGTACATTTAGCTGGTACAGACTGAAAAACTGGAAGTCTACTGGGGCAACTGCAGTCATCTTGGACCTATACTGCATAGACTGCTGCCCACATCTTCAGCTCTGTCCCAGCCCCAGGCAGGGGAGAAGGGTGTGAAGCTTCATCAGTCTTTCTGGGCATCTACAGTCTAGGCCTGAACAACTTAGATTATTCCACACAACTATGGCTCTGTCCCTACCCCTGACAAAGGAGAAAGCTGGGAGAAACTTCATCAATCCTTGGAGCACTGAAGGCAGCTTGAGCCACCACAGCTTATAGCACCAACTACATCCTTGGCTCCTACTACACAACCAGCAAGAGAGAAAGGGCTGGACGCCCTAAACTAAAGAGAAATACTGCACCCAAAACAAATACTCTAGTAAGCCAGACGCCAAGACACCAACAAAAAAAATAATCTACACCCAGAAACAGGAAGATATAGCCCAGTTGTAGGAACAAGAAAAGCCTCCAGATGACATAAAGGACTTGAGACAACTAATCATAGATGTTCAAACACATCCTTAATAAATTCAATGAGATTGCTAAAGAAATTAAGGATATTAAGAAGACATTGGATGAGCACAAAGCAAAAATTTAAAGCATACACAGAAAAATAGTAGATCTTATGAAATGAAATATGCAATAAATGAAATTAAAAATAAACTGGCATCATATAATAGCAGATTTGAAGAGGCAGAAGAAAGGATTGGTAAGCTTGAAGAAATGGCCTCTGAAAGTGAATATACAAAAGAACAGATGAAGAAAAGATTGGAAAAATTTTAACAAGGTCTCAAGGAGCTAAACGACAGCAAGAGTCATGCAAACATACATGCCATGGGTGTCCCAGAAGGAGAAAAGAAGGGAAAAGGAGCAGAAGGAATATTTGAAGAAATAATGGTAGAAAATTCCCAACTCTATTAAAGGACATAGATGTCCAGGTTCAAGAAGCACAATGAACTCCCATCTGAAAAAATCCTAATAGACCATTTCCAAGGCACATACTAATCAGATTGTCAAATGCCAAAGACAAAGAGAGAATTCTGAGAGCAGGAAGAGAAAAGCAATGCATAACATATAAGGGATATCCAATAAGATTAAGTGCTGATTTCTCACCAGAAACCATGGAGGCAAGAAGACAGTGGTATGATATATTTAAGATATTGTAAGAGAAAAACTTCCAGCCAAGGATCTTATATCCATCAAGATTGTCTTTGAAAAATGAGGGCGAGTTTAGAATATTCACAGATAAACAGAAACTGAGATAGTTTGTAGCCAAGAGACCTGCTTTGCAGGAAATACTAAAGGGTGTGCTACAGTCTGAAAGAAAAGACAGGAGAGAAAGGCCTGGAAGAGAGTCTAGAAATTAAGATTATATCAATAAAATTAATTAAAGGCGTCAAAAGAGTGGTGAAAATAAAATATGATAGATAAAACCCAAATATTTAGGAATAAACTTAACCAAAGGTGAAAAACACTTGAATTCAGAAAACTACAACTCATTGTTAAAAGAAATTTTAAAAAGTCCTAAGTAATTGGAAGACCATTCTATTCTCAGAGAATATAAGACTAAATAACATTAAGATATCAATTCTACTCAAATTGATATACAGATACAATGCAATCCTGCTAAAAATTCCATGAGCATTTTTTAAATAAATGGAAAATATAATTATCAAAATTATTGGAAAGGTAAGGGGTCCTGAATAGCCAGAAACATCTTAAAAAGGAAAAGCAAAGTTGGAGGACTCTCATTTCTGGACGTTAAACCATATTACATAGCTACAGTGGTAAAAGCAGCATAGTACTAGCACAAAGACAGACACATAGACCAATAGAACCAAATTGATGGTTAAGAAACACACCCTCACATCTTTGGCCAAATGATTTTTGTCTAGCCTGTCAAACCCACCCAGCTCAGGCAGAACAGTCCATTCAACAAATGGTGCTGAGAAAACTGTATATCCACAGCAAAAGAAGGAAAGAAGACTCTTATCTCCCACCTTGCACAAAAATTAACTCAAAATGAATAAAAAACCTAAATATAAAATCAAGAATCATAAAGCTTCTAGAAGAAAATGTAGGAAAATATCTTCAAGACCTGGTGGTAGGTGGTGGATTCTTAAAGGAGATAAGAAGAAGACTGGGATGGACTGCTGATATTGTATCAGCAATGTAGAAGCTTTAGTTCGCTTTACTATAAAGTGTGGAAAAGTACAGAGTTGATAGTAACACATTATAGTGAGTAACAGTTAGTTTATGAATAGAGATGTGGCTGAAAATGATAGTCTAGGGATAAAAATGACACTTGACAGAAAGCTAGAGAATAATCTAGGGACTGAATAGCACAATAAACCCAGAGGTGGCTGAGAATTGCGGTCGATGGTACAGATGCAAGAGTGTCCTTTGTGAATGAGAGCAGATGTACATCACTATGGCAGGATGGTGGGAATGTGAAGAATCATGGGAAAAATACAACTGAAGTGACCCATGGGCTGTGGGTAACAGGAATAATGTAATATTTTTGCATCTATGCCAGAGATTCATTGTGTAGATAATAGGGAAGTATGGAAAATGTGTGACAAATTTACGCTATTTACCTGGTAATAATTGGATGATATTATCTTATAATGTGTAATAAATATTCTACCACAGTGTGGTGAATTGGTAGAGGAGTGATGTTTGGGAATTCTGCACATGTGCATGATTGCTGTGTAAGTTTACAACTTCTGTCATAAAAAATATATTTTAAAAAAGTAATAGAGTGGGTTGGGGGAAAAATACACCAAGTGTAAGATAAAGACCATAATGAGCAGTAAGAGTTTGACAATATTCATTCATAACTTGTAACAAATGTCTCACGACAATACAAGGTGTTGCTGGAAGGTTGATGATGGGACCCCTGCATGTTGTTATGAATGTTTGCTTTGTAAGTTCACAATTTTTACTATACACTTATTTTTTACATATGTTCATGTATAACTGATATAAAAATAATAATAATAATAGGGTGGGTTTGGGGAAAATACTTTGGTTGGTAGTAATATTTTGAGGATGCCCTTTAATCATTAGTTAAAAATATTTCACAACAATGCAAGGTGTTGGTGGTAGGGTGAGGTATGAGAGATCTGTATGATGTTATGTATGTTTGTTTTGTAAGGTCACAACTATTGCTATACACTTATTGTTTATATATGTTCATATATTAGTGGTATGCTTCAATAAATTTTTAAAAAGTCATCTGTGCAATAAAGAAAAATAAAAATGAAAAAAAAATGCTGATGGGGGTTTCGAGAGTTGTAGGGTTTGGAGATAGCAGAATAAAGAATGCATGAACTCCAAGACAAGACACATGAAATGAGTCAGGCTGAGTAGCAGAAAGAAAAAAGAATTATGAAAATAGAAAATAGCCTAAGACACTGATGGGGCACCATCAAGTGTATCAATATATGCATTATGGAAGTCCCAGAAAGAGAAGAAAAAGAGCAAGTGGAAAAGGAATATTCAAAGAAATAATGACAATAAACTACTCAAACTTAACAAAAGATGTGAGGATTCACAGCCAAGAAGCCCAGAGAACATCAAACAGGATAAACATGAAGAAAAATAGACTCCATCATATATTGATCACACTACCAAATGCAAAGGACAAGGAAAGAATTTATGAAAGCTGCAAGAGAAAAACAATATGCAAAGTAAAAGAGAGTTCCAATTAGACCAGGTGTTGCTTTTTTATCAGAATCCATGGAAGCAAGAAAGTAGTGGATTAAAATACTTAAAGTACTGAAAGAAAACCACCAACCAAGAAGTTTATATCCAATGAAACTGTCTCTCAAAAATGAGGGAGAGACATATTTGCGAAGAGTCACTGTGGTTTCCTGTTTCAGTAGTGCTTGAATGGAACCCTGTACTCAACCCTCTTTGCCAGCCACTCTGAGCAACCATCCACCAGGCCTCCAGCTCTGCTCAGCCACCACTGCCTCTGGTCATCCTTCCTCCATGTCTACCACATACCCATTGCATGTGCAGGTGCACCAGAACTATAACCAGAACTCAGAGGCCATCATCAACCTGCAAATCAACCTGGAGCTCTATACCTCTTACATATTCCTGTCAATGTCTTACTGCTTTGACCATGATGATGTGGTTTTTAAGAACACTCCCAAATATTTTCTTCACCAATCTCATGAGAAGAGGGAACATGCTGAGAAAACTATGAAACTGCAGAACCAATCAGGTGTCCAAATCTTTGTTCAGGATATCAAAAAACAGAACCAGATGACTCAGAGAGTGGATTGAATGCAATGAAGTGTGCATTACACTTGGAAAAAAAGGTGACTCAATCACTACTGGAACTGCACAAACTGGCCACTGACAAAAATGACCCCGACTTGTGTGGTTTCACTGAAACCCATTTCTTGAATGAACAGGTGATGTCAATCAAAAAATTAAGTGACTACATTACCAACTTGCTCAAGATAGGGGCCCCAGATTCTGACTTGGCAGAGCAATTCTTTGACAAGTACGTTTTGAGAAACAGTGATGGCAAAACTTAGGGCTTATGCTGGCTTCTCCAGAGCCATGGGGTAAGTTCCATGGTCAGAATAGAGAACATGCATGTTGGGTTTACATTTTCTATAAGTTGTATCAACATCCGCCAAATTCTTTCATTTGTACCACTCCTTCAAATAAAGTAATCATGTACCACCACCCCCCAAAAAAAAAATGAGGGAGAGATTAAGATATACTCAGATAAACAAAAGCTGAGAGAGTTCATCACCACTTGACCTGCCTTATAAACAATGCTTTATAAGCAATGCTAAAGGAAGTTCTTCAGACTGAAGGGAAAGACACTAGAAAGTGGTTTATAGCAGCATAAAGAAATAAAGACTTGTAGTAATGATAAGTACTTAAATATTTATAAATGCCAATATTATTTTAGTTTATTTTTTGGTATGTAACAAGACTTGAGTGACACTCTAATCCCACTAAACCTATAAGACATATATAAAACACTTCACATCACTCCAAAATAATGCACAATTCTTCACGTGCACCTGGATCAATCTGCAGGATAAACCCTATGTTATGTCACAAAGCAAGTCTCAATAAGTACAAAAATATTGTAATCATGTAATGTATATTCTCGGACCACAACAGAATGAAGTTAGGAATCAAAAACAGAGGGATAAATAGAAAGGTCATGAAAAGTGGAAATTGAACAAAATACACTTAAACAACAAGTGGTTTAAAGAGGAAATCAGAAGCAAAGTTGGAAATACTTTGTAGTAAATGAAAATGAAAATACAGCCTACCAAAACTTATGGGATTCAGTGAAGGCAATGCTGAGATGGAAATTTATAGCTCTAAATGCCTACATTGAAAAAGAAAAAAGACATCAAATAAGAGACCTAATAAAAAAAATATGGAACCACTAGAAAAAGAGGAACATACTAAACCCAAAATGTGCAGAGAAAGGAAATAACAAATGTTAGAGCAGAGTTAATGAAATAGATATAAAATATATACAATTTACAAAAACAAAAGTTGGTTCTTTGAACAGATCAATAAATTTGACAAATCAATAGAGTCAAAGAAGAAAAGGAGGATAAAAATAACTAATATCAGAAATATAAATGGGGTAATTATTATTGACCACATTGAAATAAAAGAATGATAAAAGTTTACCATCAGGAAGCGGATTTGGCTCAAGTGGTTGGGCTCCCGTTTTCCATATGGGAGGCTCCGGGTTTGATTCCCAGAGCCTCCTGGTGAAGGCAAGCTGGCCTGAGCTCCATGTGGCACGGTGAGATGGCTCAGCAAGATGACACAACAAAGGGAAATAAGCAGACACAGAAAAATGCATAACAAATGGACACAGTGAGCACAAGCAGCAAGGGATGGGGGGATAAAAAAAATAAATAAAATCTTTTAAAAAATGAGTAATGACTATATTTTTATTTAAAAAAAAAAGAGTTTACCATCAATGACAGTACATCAATAAATTATATAACCTAGATGAAATGCACAAGTTCTTAGAAACACAAAAACTATCTACATTGATTCAAGAAGAAATTTTTAAAAATCAATTGAATAATTATAAGTAAAGAGATTGAATCAGTTACCCAAAACCTCCCAAAAGGAAAAACCCCAGACCAGATGGCTTCACAAGCAAATTTTACCAAACATTCCACAAAGATTTAATGCCAATTATTCTCAAACTCCTCCAAAAAATTGAAGAGTAGAAAATATTCCCTAACTCACTCTATGAGGCCAACATCACCTTCATATCAAAGCCAGATAAAGACATCAAAAGACAAGAAAACTATAGACAAATATTTCTTATTAATATTGATGTGAATAGCCTCAAAAATTTCTAGCAAACTTAATTCAACAGCATATTAAAATAATTATACATATTGTTCAAGTAAGATTTATATCTGGTATGGTTCAACATTAGAAAATCAATTGATGTATTATACCACATTAATACAAGGAAGGGAAATTAAAGCATGATCATCTCATTTGATGCAGAAAAGGTATATGAAAAATCCAGCAGCTCTTCTTAATAAAAACACTTAGAACACTGTGAATATAAATAAACTTCTTCAACAAGATGAGGGGCATATATGAAAATCACACAGCTAACATCCTACTACACAGTGAAAGACTAAAAGTATCCCCTCTAAAATCAGGAACAAGACAAGGATGACCTGTGCCATCACTGTTATTCAACATTGTACTTGCAGTTCTAGCTATAGCAATAAGGCAAGAAAATGAAACAAAAGAAAGAAGTAAAATTTTCCATATTTGCAAATGATATGATTCTATATACAGAAAATCTTGAAAAATCTCCCACAAAGCTCCTGGAGCTAATAAATGAATTCAGCAAAGTGGCAAAGTACAAGTTCAACACCCCCAAAACAGTAGTTTTTATATACACAAGGACAGTCAGAAGTTATTGAGGAAAAAAATTCCATTCACAATAGCAAATAAAATGACCAAATATCTAAGAATAAAACTAACAAAGAATGTAAAGGACTTATACACAGAAAAACTACAAAACATTGATAAAATAAATTAATGTAGACTTAAATAAATGGAAGGACATTACATTTTCATGGATTAGAAGGTTAAATACAGTTAAAATGTCAACCCTTACCGAAGTAATTTATAGATTCAATACAATATCAAGTGAAATTCCAATAACCTTCTTGCAGAAATGGAAAAGCCAATCATCAAATTTATATTGAAGGGTAAGGAGCTATGAATATCCAAAGCCATCTTGAAAATAAGAATTAAGTTGGAGAACTCACACTTCCTGATCTTAAAACTTATTACAAAGCCACAGTAACCACAACAGTTTAGTATGAGCACAAGGACAGACATATAGACCAATGGAAATGAACTGAGAGATCAGAAATCAACCCTTACATTTATGGGCACCTGATTTTAATAACTCTGCAACAACCACTCAATTTAGAAAGAATAGGCTCCTCAACAAATGAAGCTAGTAAAACTACATCAGTATTTCCAAAACTATTAGAAGGACCCCCTACTTCACACCTTATACAAAAGTCAACTCAAAATGGACAAAATGGATCAAACAGAGCCTGTGGCTAAGAAGGGGCCAAGATGACAGCAGAGTAAGGAACTCAAGAATCAGCTTGTCCTACAGGGTAGTTAGGAATCAGCCAGAACTATCTAAACCACCTGTTTTGCAGGGACCCAGGAGAGCAAAAGATCAACCTACATCATCCTTGGAAGAATGGAAGGAGAAAACTGCCCATATGCATTGAAGATTCATGAGTAGAGCACTCCATGTGGAGAGGTCTGTGCCATCCTCCACTGGTGTTGCAAGCTGCCTCAGGAGCTATTTCCTGGCTGGAGCTGGAAGCTCCATTTTCCAAAAATGAGGGAGGAAGTGATGGTCAGGCACTGACTTCAGCTACTGATTAGTAAATTTGGCTGACTAAATTTGGCAATCCTAAGAACACCTAACATTTGAACCTGTTCAGCTTGGAAATGGCAGATAGACTCCATTTTAGAACTGTCTCTATCATGAGGGAAAATGTGACTTACTGAAATTCACCATGGAGGTAAAGACCAGCTTCTTTCCACCCACTTTAGTTTGCAGTCCTAGCCTAGGTTCCAACCCCCACCTTCAGCAGGGAGGAATGGGGGAGGGGTGCTGTACAAAATTATCTGGGCAACTGAAGGTGCTTTCACCCTGCATGGACTAGATTGGTGGGCAAATCTGTAGCTATATCTCTGGCACCAAGGGATAGGAGAGGGGCAGTGTTTCCTCAATTTTTCAGGGCAACTGCAGGTGCTTTAGGCCTACATAGACTAGAGTATTGAACACTCTTGTGGATCCATCTCTGCCACTGACAGGGCACAAGGGACAGTGCTCCCTCAGCCTCTCCAGGCAACTGCAGGTATATTTTGCCTGCAGGAACCAGATTAATGGACACATTTCTGGCTCCATCCCCTCCCATGACAGGGCAGGAGGAGGGATAGAGTACTCTCAGCCTCTCTGCCAACTGCAGTAACTAACAGCTTGCATGGACTAGATTGCTGGGCAAACTTGTGGATACCTCTCTTTCCAAAATGGGATGGGGAGGGCAGTGTTTCCTCAACATCTCCAGACAATTGCAGGCACTTTGAGCCTACACAGACTAGAGTATTGGGCACACCTGTGGTTCCATCCCCACTCCTGACATGGCAGAAGGACAGTTCTCCATCAGTGTCTCCAAGTGACTATAGCTGCTTAAGACACACAGAAAATAGATTATTGGACACATACGTGGCTCCATCCCTGCCCCTGACAGGGCAAGAGGAAGGACTGTGCTCCCTCACCCTTTCTGGTCAACTTCAGTCTCTTTTGTCTTGCATGGAGTAGATTGCTGGGCACACCAGTGGCTCCATTAGCACCCCTGGCAGGGAACGAGGGGTGTCAGTGCCTCATCAGTCTACCTTGGCAAGTGCAATCAGTTTCCCTGTCATGGCTATTTTGCTGCCCACACGAGGCTCCATACCTGCCTCAGGCAGAGGTGGAAGGGGCATACCAAGAAAAAGGAAGATAAGACCCAGTCAAAAGAGCAAACTAAGCCTCTAGATAACATAAAGAAGTTGCAAAAACTAATCATAGATTTTCAAACAAATCTCCTTAATAAATTCAATGAGATGACTAAAGTGATTAAGGACATCAAGAAGACACTGGGTGAGCCCAAAGAAGAAATTGAAGGCATATATAGAAAAAATCAGATTTTATTGGAATGAAAGGCAAAATAAAATAAAAAAAATACACTGGAGGCAAATAAGAACAGATTTGAAAAGGTAGAAGAAAAGATCAGTGAACTTGAAGAAAGGGCCTCTGAAAATGAACATTAAAAAAAGAACAGATAAAGAAAAGAATAGGAAAAAATTGAACAGGCTTTCAGGGATCTGAATGATGGCAAGAGACATGCAGACATATGTTTCAAGGTTTTCCCAGAAAAAAAGAAGGGAAAAGGGACAGAAGGAATATTTGAGGAAATAATGGTAGAAAATTTCCCAAGCGTATTGAAGGACAAAGATATCCATATCCAAGAAGCACAATCTGAATAAATCCAAATAGATCTACTCTGAGAAGTGTTTGAATCAGAAAGTCAAATGCCATATATAAAGAATGAATCCTGAGAGCAGCAAGAGAAGAGATTCATCACATACAAGGGAGGCATAATAAGATTAAGTGCTGATTTCTCAGCAGAAACCATACAGGCAAGAAGGCAGTGGTATGATATATTTAAGATATTTAAGATACTGCAAAAAAAATCTGCCAGCAAAGAATCTTACATCTGGCAAAATTGTCTTTCAAAAATGAGGGCAAGTTTAGTGTATTCACAGATAAAGAGAAATCGAGAGAGTTTGTAACCAAGAGACTGGCTTTGCAGGAAATACTAAAGGGATTGCTACAGACTGAATGGAATGACAGGAGAGAAAGGCTTGGAAGAGAGTTGTAATGAAGATTATATCAATAAAATTAACTAAAAGTGTAAAAAGCTTGGTGAAAGCAAGATATGACAGATAAAACCCAAAGACCAAATGGGTGAAGTAAGAACTTCCTTTAGATTAATAACATTGAATGTTAATGGATTAAATTCTCCAACCAAAAAACACAAATTTGCAGAATGAGTAAGAAAATATAAGCCATCTATATGCTTCTACAAAAGACTCATCTTAGACCCAAGGATACAATAGATTGAAAGTGAAAGGTTGGAAAAGGATATTCCACAGATGCAGTAAAAAAAAAAAAAAGCTGAAGTAGCTATATTTATATCGGATGAAATAGACTTTGAAAACAAAGCTGTTATTACAGACAAGGAAGTCATTATATACTAATAAGAAGGTCAATTCATCAGGAAGAAATACAATCATAAATGTATATGCACCTAATCAGGATGCCCGAAATTATATGAGTTGAACACAGGCAAAACTAAAGAGAGAATACAATAATAGTTGGACACATTGTATTCAAAGGTGAAAGACTGAAAGTTTTCCCATTGAGATGGGAAAAAAATAAGGATACCCACTGTCACCACTGTTGTTCAATATAGTGCTACGGGTTCTATCTAGAGCAATCAGGCAAGAAAAAGAAATAGAAGGCATCCACATTGAGAAGGAAGAAGTAAAACTTTTTGCCATTCGCAGATGATGTGGTCCTATACCTAGAAAATCCCCCCAAAAAAACTACAACAAAGCTATTAGAGCTAATAAACATAGTCATGAGAGTGGCAGGATACAAGGTTAATATGCAAAAATTCGTATTGTTTATATACACTAGTAATGAACAATCTGATGAGGAAATCAGGAAAAAGATCCATTTAAAATAGGAACAAAAATAATCTAATATTTAGGAATAAACTTAACCAAGGATGTAAAACATTTGTATTCACAAAACTACAAGTCATTGCTAAAAGGAATCAAAGAAGGCCTAAATAAGTGGAAGACTATTCAGTGTTCATGGGTGGGTGAACCAAATATAATTAAGATGTTAATTCCACCCAAATTGATATATAATTTTAGTGCAATCATGAAAAAATTCCAACAGCCTTAAAAGAAAAAAAGAAAACACTATTATCAACTTTATTTAGAAGGGTAAGGAGCCCCCAATAGCCAGAAATATCTTAAAAATGAAGAACAATGTTGGAGGACTCTAAATTTCAGACTTAAGTCATATTAATTAGCTACAGTGGTAAAAACAGCATGTTACTAGCATAAAGATAGACATATAGACCAATGGAACCAAATTGGTGGTTCTGAAACAGACCCTCACATCTATGGTCAAGTGATTTTTGACAAGACTGTCAAACCCACCCAACTTGGGTAGAAAATTCTATTCATAAAATGGTGCTGAGAGTACTGGCTATCCATATCCAAATAAATAAAGAAGACCCCATCTTACATCTTATATGAAAACTAACACAAGATGGATCAAAGATCTAAATATAAAGGCAAAAAGCATGAAACTCCTAGAAGAAAATGTAAGGAAACATTTTCAAGTCCTAGTGGTAGGTGGGGGATTCTGAAACCTTATACCAAAAGCACAAGCAATAAAAGAAAAAATGAATAAATGGGACCTCCTCAAACTTAAACACTTTTGTACTTCAAAGGACTTTGTCAAGAAGATGAAAAGGCAAGTCACTCAATGGGAGAAAATACACTGAAACCACAAATACAACAAGAGTTTGATTTCCATGCTATATTAAGAGATCATATAACTCAACAACAAAATAGTCATCAATCCAAATGAAAAATAGGCAAAAGACTTAAATAGACATTTCTCCCAAGAGGAAATACAAATGATGAAATAGCACATGAAAAAAAATGTTAAATATCACTAGCTATTAGGAAAATGCAAATTAAAGCTATGAGATTTCATCTCACATCTTATAAAATGGCCGTTATTAAAAAAAAAAAAAAAAAAAAAACAAGTCCTGGAGAGGATGTGGAGAAATAGGAACACTCCTTCACTGTTGGTGGGAATGTACGAAAGGTTCAGCTTCTGTAGAATATAGTTTGGCAGTTCCTCAGGAAGCTAAATATAAAACTGCTGTATGGTCCAGGTAATCCCTCTACTAGGAATATATGAAGAAGAACTGAAAACAGGGGCACAAATAGACATTTGCACATGGATAGTTATAGCAGCATTATTCACAATTGCCAAAAAATGGAAACAACCCAAGTGTCCACCAACCAATGAATGGATAAACAAATGTGGTATATACATATGATGGAATACTATGCTGCTATAAGAAAATAAGGAAATGGAACACATATGATAACAAGGATGAACCTTGAGTGTGTTATGCTACGTGAACTAAGCCAGACACAAAAGGACATATATTGTATGGTCTCACTAATATGAACTAAATACAAACAATAAACACATGGAATTAAAACTTAGACCATAGATTACTAAGAAATAGGATGAGGACTGAGAAGGGTTACTTATGCTTAATATATGTAGAATTTTCAATTAGTTTAATGGTAAAATATGGAAATGGATATAGTTGATGTAACATATTACAGTGAGTATAACTAAAAATGAAGCTTTATAAATGGGATTGTGTCCGAAAGGTGTAGTCTAGGGATGTAAATGTCAATTGAAAGAAATCTGGAGAAAAAAATCTTGGGACTGAATAGCATAGTGATCCCAGAGGTAGATGACTATTGTGGTTAATAGTACAAATGCAAGAATGTTCTTCTATGACCTAGAACATATGTATGTCACTATTACAAAGTGGTAAGGATATAGTGATGTATGGGAAAAATACAATTAATGCACTTATCTATAGTTATCAACAAGGGACTGCATAACACAGTGAAGCACTGCCCATGTGGTGAAAGATGGACTGTGGTTAATACTATAAATATTAGAGTGATCTCTCCTGAAATATAACAAATGTACAATACTAATGCATAGTGTTAATAATAGAAGGTATAAGGAAAAAATATACCTAGTATAGCTATGGACCATAGTTAGTGTAATAGTCTAATTATGTTCTTTTACAATCTGGAACAAATATTCCATAAAATGTAACTTGTTAGTGGAAAGGTAATGTACATGAACTTTGCATGTTATGCATCTTTGTTTTGTAAGCACATAATTTATCTAATAAAAAAAATGAAAAAAATAAAAACTGGAGCAAACATCTAAATATAAACTCTCAGAAGAAAATGTTGGAAAGCATCTTCAGGACTTTGTGTTAGGCAATGGTTTCTAGACTTTACACCCAAAGCAGAACAAAAGAAAAAACAAACAGATAAATGGTACCTCATCAAAATAAAAATAAATAAATAAATAGATAGATAGATAAATGAATAAACAAAGTTTCACAGCTCCAAGGCATTTATCATGAAATTAAATCAACAACGTACTCAATCGTAGAAAATATTTGGAAACCACGTATCCAATATGACAGTTTTATGAATCCCAAAAGATCATGTTCTTGAACTAATCCATTCCTGTGGGTGTGACCTTTTTTGATTAGTCTCCAGTGAGTTATGACTCAGGTTGGGACTCTACCCTTCTACTCAAGCATTAGATCAACAGAGACACACAGAGTGAGAGACATACAGAGAAAGGAAGCTGCCCTTTTGACACTGCCATGTGATGAGGACTTAAGGTTCCTAACGGCAAAGCTTAAGTATGAAGACCTCAACAGGCTGCGCTCTGGGAGACTGTACATTCTGGAAGGGAAGATGGGAACCTTGGCAGACACACAGCAAGACATAGGGTGAGCAGTAGCCGACTTTGGTGAGAAAGCTTCACTGCTGATGCCTTGGTTCATGACTTGGGAACTATAAGCATTTACCCTAATTAAAATTCCCATTATAAAAGCCAACCCATTTCTAGTAGTTTACATCAGCAGCCCTGTGGCAAAATAAGACATCCAATATTCACAATTTATAAAGAATATTTCAACTTAATAAAATGACAAAAAAAATTAAAAATGAACAAAAGACTTGAATAGATATCTTTCCAAAGAAGATATACAAACGGTCTGAAGTCACATGAAAAGTTGTTCAACATCTTTAGTCATTGGGGAAATGCAAATCAAAACCATAATTAGACATCATTTCACACCCATTAGAATCAGTGCTTTAAAAAAACAAACAAGGGAAGCGGCTGTGGCTCCATCAGTAGGGCTCCCGTTTACCATGTGGGAGGCCCCGGGTTCGGTTCCCAGGGCCTCCTGGTGAGGGCGGGCCTGCCCGCACGGTGTGGTTAGCTGACCCAGCAAGCACAGGCAGCAAGGGGGGGATGGATGAATAAATAAATAAAATCTTAAAAAAAATAAAAAAAATAAAAAAATAAAAAAAAATAAAAATAAAAAAACAAACAGGAAATCCACATTCTGGAAAGGATGTGTAGAAATAAGAACACTCATTTGTTGCTGGAGGGAATGTAAAATGTTGCAGCTATTGTTGAAACAGTATGGCAATTGTTCAGCAAAATAAGTGTAGAACTACCATATGACCTGGCAATCCTACTTTCAGTATATAAACAAAAGAACTGAAAGCAGGGACTCAAATATTTTCACACTGATGTTCACAGCAGTATTATTCACAAGTGCCAAAAGATGGTGGTAACCTAAGTGCCCATCAACCAACGAATGGATAAATAAAATGTGGTATATACACACAATTGAATGTTTTTCAGCTGTAAAAAAGAATTAAATCCTGATACATGGGTGAATTTAAAAGACATCAGGTTGGGTGAAATAAGCCAGGCACAAAATGACAAATATTATATGTTCTCACAGATTTGAAACAATTAGAATAAGCAAATATTTAGAGTCAAAATCTAGAATATACATTACCAGGTGGATAAAGGGAATGAGAAGTTAATGTTTAAAATGTACAGGATTCCTATTTGGTAACGGATTGTGGTGATGGTAGCACAACTTTGTGAACTTAATTAGGAGCATTGAATATATATATCTGAATGTGATTAGAAGGAGTAATGTTAGATTGTATATGTGGTAACAGAATAAATATTTTTAAGTCCATGGACAGTACTACACCAACAGTCAACCTTATGTTAAACCAAGGGATATAGTTACTAGTATAGTTATAAAAATGTGCTGTCATCAATTGTAACAAATGTTCCACACCAATGCAAGATGTCCATAATAGGGAGGTATATGGGAATCCTGTATTTATGCATATTTATTCTATAAACCCATGACTTCTCTAATAAAGAAAAAAAACAACATATTTCTCAGTCTTATCCAACCTGACATAAAAATAGGTCACAAAAGAGAGAAGCAGCAGCTGTGTCTTTAATTTACATCACTCAATCTTTGAAATTGGAGATTTGTTCTTCAATAAGGCTCATAAGAATTTTCTTAGGTTGATGTAAAAAGTCAGAATTCCTTGGACAAACTACAGAGAATTTATTCATTAAGCATTTTATTAATTCATCTATTTACAATTTTGTCATTCAACACATACACAAAATATATGATGATATTACAGAAATGGTTTGACCTACTGGTAACAGAACAGTGAACAAAATGAGAAAGTTTCCATAAACTAATGATATCTTCTCCTTATTTTTGTGGGAAAGGACCCAAGAAGAAAGAAGATTAGCAAAAGATGTTATAATAATATCACTAGGGAAAAGCAAAACAGTGAGAAATGGTTGCTATGGAGAGGACAATTAATCAATTTTACAGAGGAATCAAAGACGGCCACTGGGATGAGGTGACATTTGACCAGGAACCTGATAAAAATAAAGGACTCAGCTCCATAACTATCTCAGGGTAAACCATTTCAGGCAAAGGGAGCAAACACAAAAGCAAGGGCAGTAGTGTCTATTGCTTTTAAAGAAAAACAAAAAGTCTATTTAGTCAGACTGCAATAAGAAGGGAAAATGGGGATGATGGTGACTGAGAAACCTCCTGGATTCAAATGATGCAGACTTTGTCAGCTGCATACTGAATATGGAGTATTTTAAGAAGACACTTGAGATTTTTAGGGCTTTGTTTAAAAGGACATTCTGGTTGCCAGGTAGAAAGTAGAATGAGACTGGACATGCTGGTCATAGGCAGCGGACCAGTTATGAACCTGTTAAAGTGATCTCACTGCCCAAGAAGTATGAAAGGACCCACTTTTTATGATCCTTTTTTTTTTTTTTGTCACCTTGAATGAATAAATTTTCTTCTATAATGGCATGAAATCAGATACTAAAATAAAAATTCTATAAAAAGTCTCTATAAAACAGATTTTTCATAGACATCCAAAATACTCTGTGAGTTTTAAGAAATAAAATACAAAAAGAATTATCTTAGAGAAATAAAGGGATATTCTGAAAAATAAAAGTATAAATAAATATATAATTAAAGCAAATATAGGATCCTATCACTTTTGTATAAATAGATAAATGAAAAATAAAAGCATAGAAAGATAGTTTGGTGTAGTTTGTTTTGTTTTATGAAACATGAAACATAAGAATTATGATTCAACACAACTTTATCCTGAAGCTGGAAATATGTATATAAAGAATTAACTAGTAAGGCTTTTATTTTTTGTTATTCACCAATGAAGATTTTTAATATCTTCATTACACTTTTCAGTATCTACTTGTATCAAGCAGCTTATTATATTCAGAATGCAATTCTAATGAGATATACTGAACATGTTCTTCATCTGAGAATACATGTAGAGTTCACTAACCACCCACCACATTAAGTTTCATATACCATCAATATGGAACATAAAATGGTGGATTTATGAAAATGTGAAGTGAAAATTGCCATGTGAAATCAATATCATGTGTAACTCAAAGTTGTATTTCTTATTGTATTTAACTTTTGTGATAAAGTTTCCTGAACAATGTTTCCAATTAAAGTTAATTGAATCCATTGAATAAATTATTTTGGCATATATGAAACCAGTTAGTTCAAATAAAAATTATTTAGTGTTTATCTCATTAGTAAATCTGCACACTTACTAGCTGCTCAAGGAGTAAACTATAGGAAAAGCACCCTTAAGAAAAGGCCAAAACATTATTTCCACAGACTTTCAAACTTGAGGAAAGACTGTTATCCTAATTCTCCAATCTAACAGGATTTATAAAGTACAGCTAAAGTACTGCTTAGAGAAATAATCAGAAACTTTATTAAATATATTTTTTTGAAAAGAGAATGAAAATGAGTGTATTATCTAATTCAAAAAGTTAATAGGGATAAGAAAATTAATTTAAGAATAGTGGAAAATAAGCATAATTGCATAAAACAATGAAACAGAAAACAGAAAATTGATAAAACTATCAAATAAATGGAAGAGCTGATTGTTTTCATATAAAACAAAAGAAGAGATCAACATTTTACTAATATAGCCAAAACAAAGGCAAGTAATGCAAACAGGAAATGAGAATGAGACAATAACCATAGGCCCAAATGAAATGAAAAGCAGTATGAGATTCCTTTTCTCAATCTTATCTAAATAAACATGAGAACATTGATAAATTACAAGGAGCATCTGGATTATAGACATGAATCTCAAAATAGAACTGAACAAACAATTAATATAGGTTAATGGTATTCAATCCTGGCTGCACTTGAGAGCCATCTAGAAATCTTTTATAAAGGTCAATGGCAAAAATTCAAAGCTATAACTTGTATTAATTAATTAGAATCTGTCAAGATTAGAAATCATTCTTCACTGTTAAACACCCAGATGACTACTATGTAAAGCTAAGTTTTACAAAACAAGAAGCATGATCTGTGGGACTCAGGAAAAAGTGGAAAAAATAAAACATCTAAGAAATTATGGGAACATTTTTAACAACAAAGCAGAGAGAGAAAGGGAGAAAGATAGATGTGTCTTTGGTCAATATTTTGGAATATTACTATCTACGTGCTGTCAAAAATATTTAAATCATTCCAAATGGATGGATTGCCAAATACTAATTTAGGAAGATTTATTGAATGATCTCCTACTCTGATATACACCACACAGACATACACACATACATACAGGATTTTAACAAGAGGGGAAAAAATCATGCTATTATGGAAAACATATAGAAAAAAGAGGTCCAACATACACATAATGTGTATCTGAAAAAGAGAACCAAAAAGTAAAAGAGAAAAAAAATTCAAAAGTGTAATGCAGGATAAATTTGAGAGTGAAAATAGAACAAAGTTATGGACTAAAACTGTGCATTGCCCATTCTCTCAATCCTCCACGGAGTAATAACAACAAGGCATACTATAGTAAAACTTACTGCACTTTATAGAAAAAAGAAGAATCTGGCATCCATGTCACAATATCAAATAAAGTACAGGAAGGAAAGCAATTCTCCTGAGACTTATAGATAGCACAAACTTGCTTTAAAAGGAGGAGGAGGAGGAGGAGGAGGAGGAGGAGGAGAAGAAGAAGAAGAGGAAAAAGGAGAAGAAGGAGAAGGAGAAGAAGAAGAAGAAGGAGAAGAAGAAGAAGAAAGCATATACTATGAGACATTCTAGTAAAGAAAGAGTGAGTCAAAAGTTTACAAGTAAACTGTCATTGAAATATAAAGTGAACAGAGAGGCTAAACATTCCAATATATTTCAAAATATCTCAAAATTTGGGGAGCATAATGCCCAGGAATTTTCCTTGGAGAATTTTCTATAATATTGCATCAGTTTGGATACTTTCTGGTTCATGCCATTTGCTTGTATAACCAGTGAGTTTATCATCTTAAGTCAGAATTTAGTGCAGATTTTAGGATTTTTCTACTCTGCCATCCTTCTTGTGTCCATTTTACCATTTGTAAATAGTGGCAATCTCTGCAGGCACTACATCAAGCAATGTTGAATTTGATTGACCATAAAAATATTATTTGTGAAATTCCTACTCACCCATCAATTCTTAATTTAAATAATAGCTCTTTCTTGGAAGTCTTCCCAGATACCTTTTTCAGGGTTTTGGCTATTTTTTTGTCTCTATAACTGTCTTCCAGAACTTACTCTTTTCATATTAATATTTATGTCTATGTTATTTACAGAATGTGTGTTTGTCTGGTGTCTTTGTGTGTGTGCATGGTGTGTTCACAATAAAAATTCTTACTGTTCCTATATGCTCCTGTATAGACATTAATAGACTTCCCAGAGATTTGGCTTCATAATAGTAAAAACTAAAGGAAGAGGTGGGTCATATTGAGCTGGGGATTTTTGAAAAATTTAAAGGCGAGAATCTTAGTTACTCAAGAGAGAGTAGATTATCATGGGAAGAAGAGGAATAGCATAGCTTGTTGATAGAGAAAATATGTAGAGATATGTAACTTTAGGGAAAAGGAATAAAGATTTGTTTTGTTTTTTTCCTTTAGTCATGATATTCTGGAATACCTTGAATGCATTTGTTTTTCTTTCATATGCTGAAACAGTTCATTTAAATTTATGATTTTTATTTTAACCCCATGGAGCTCCACCATGGGGATAACAAACTACCTGAGGAAAGAGAAAGACTTAATCTTTCATTCATTCATTCATTCATTCATTCATCTATCCATCTAGTCATTCATTTATTCATCAATATTTACTGAGCACTTATTTTGTGCCAGCACTTATAGGTGTTTGGGACTGTTTAATTAACAAAACAAACAAAGATGTCTATACTCATAAAACCTGTGTTCTAGTAGTGGAAGATAAATGCAGCAAAATTATTTTTGTAGGAAGTTAGAAGCTGAAAAGCTCTATGGATAAGTTTAAACTGCTGTTGCTGTGCTTCTCCTGACCTGATATGATAAAACAAATCAACATTTCACAGGGGAATCTTTTTCCCAATGTTGACAACTTTCCTCTTCAACAGAAGCTTGCTACTGAATGCAAAGCCCTTTGCTCTAAAATTTCCAAAGTATATTTTACCTAGGTATGTAGTAAGAAATTTGAGTTGGCCCAAGGAGAAGTCTCGCTTTTGTCTAAGCTTTTGTTTGGAAAACTCTAAGACTTGGAATTTTTCAAGTGATGAGTGTTAGTCATGGTAGGCCCCTCAGTTAACCCTGAAGATTTATGTGAAAGAAATGATTCAGGGTGGAGCCAGCCACATCTGATGGTCTTGGAGTGAGACCGTCCAAGCCAAAAGACAAACCATGTGATTAGGGGTTTGGGGTTTGAGGCCACATGACATTAGCCTACCTCTAGGGCATAGTGTGAGCTGAAGATTCAGTTCAACCACATGGACAATTGATCAATCAAGCATGCTTACTTAATGAAGCCTCACTAAAAACTCTAGACACCAAAGGACAAGTGAGCTTCCTGGGTTGACCATAATCTGTGTGTTTTCCAAATGCATCACTAGTTGGCACTTGGTAATAATCCCTCAGTGTCAGGAAGGCTCATATCCTGTAGTCATGTCCCACACTGGGTGGTGAGCTTGAATGCTGAGTTTGGTTTGGAAAGAGGCCATATCTGAGTAACAAGGAGGTTTTCAAGTGGTAACACTTAGGCAATATGTATATATTACTAGGTTAAGTTTCAATTTTAAAAGAATACTGTTCATAAGTACAAGTATTAATATCAAGAGCATGGCGCATTGGTCTGTTTCTTTCACGAGGCACTGCCTATGTATTCTAGAGATTCTTGCCACTCTATTAGAGAATGTAGCAGGATATCCCAGGATGAGAATTTAATATTTTGTTTGTTATTCTGTGAGTCTCCACCCATTGAGGTATCACCCTATGACCACCTGAACATCTTCATATTCCATATAGGCATGTTCCAGGCCCATCTTTCCCACGCATCACCCCACAACTGACAACATTGTAAGATCTGTTATCTTTTAACTATATTTACAATTTCTTCTGTATTTTCCCCCAGTGTCTTATTTTTTCACCTTATTTTCAAAGAAGCCTTAGGTTACAGAAAAGTCACACAAAAATATAGGGGATTCTCATATACCCCATCCTCTCCCACTTTCACATTTTCCCCTATTAATAACTTCTTACATGAGTATGGTACACTTTTTACAATTGAGGAACAGATTTTGAAGAATTGCTACTAACCATGGTTAATGGTTTACATTATGGTTTATACTTTGCACCTTATATTTTTATAGGTTTTGACAAAATGTATAATAGCCTATATCCATCATTTGCAAAATCATGCAGAAAAATTCCAATGCCCTAAAAATGTCATCTGTTCCACCTATTCTTCCCTTCTTCTTCCCTTGGGACCTACGGTAACCATTAAGTTTCCATTTTTAAAGAATAACATTCAAAGTTATATGCATTAATATTGAGGGCTTGATGTAAAGATATTTGCCTGAAATCCAGTGGCTTTAAGGCAAATTAATTTTAAAGACTCTGTTTCCTCCACTTTTAAATGCATTGTGTGTCCCTGACCTGGTTATTGTTCATTGGTCATATTGACAGCTTGTGATTATGCAAGCAAATAAATTTCATTGAGCAGTTAAAATAAAGTCATGTCAGATCTGCTTTCAAGTGCTGAATATACTTTAGGTTTTGATCTGCTTTCAGTTTGTTACAACAACTACATTTACAAAACAGAAGGTAGTCAAGAAAGAATGATGGACAAAAGGTGGGAAAAAGGAAGAAAAAGGTAGCACCCACAAGCATGAGCTGGAGCCAAATGGACAGAAGACTGCATCAGTTATTATTGCCTCTGACCTAGATGTTAGGCAAGGGGATCCTTTATTATGAAGATATACACATACCCCACATACTCTAAGATTCAGAGAAGCTGAAGGAAAAGAAGCAAGGGAATGTGGAACACATGTATGTCTAACAGCTGTTTCACTCTAATCACTTATATGAATAAAGGCTTCAAATATTTAAATGCATTGTTTGTAATAGTGTTGCTTCAACATTAATTGCATTTACTTGATTCAAAAAATCCATCTTTGAAAATTTTACAGAAAGACAAAGGTAAAATAATTGTGAAATAAAGATTTCAATTATTATATATCCTCATGGACTCCAATTTTTCCAGGCTTTTGTCACTTGGCTGAGGTTTATATTCCAAAGTGGGAGGACACTATGAGACTCTCCCTGGAGTTCTTATTTCTCCTGACCTGATGTGGAACTGATATCCAAGTTGCATGTAAAATTAAAAATTGAGTCACATCATTAATAAATGATACCTAAAATAAATGTTTTCTTCTTTTTAACAGCACAATCATTCCCTTCGGAAACTGTTTTCCCCATTGGATAAAATTGGGTGTGACCATTCATCATATAACATCTGTTTTCTTAAGGAAGAAGAAAGCATATAGCTCAAGCTAGGCTAAGCATAATGATAAAAAAAAATTAATAATAGTGTCATAATTTAAATTAAAAATAGTTTATAAAAATATCAAAGATACTGTTTAATCTTCAAAGGAAGCTTTGTAAAGATCAGACAAAAATACCTTTCAGGGGTCAGATGTGGCTCAACTGGTTGGGCGTCCGTCTCCCATATGGAGGGACCCTGGTTCGATCCCCGGGACCTCCTGGTAAAAAAAAAAAAAAAAAAAATACCTTTCAGGTCTATGTGTTAAGTGGTGCTATGTACATAGTTTATTTGTTCTCTGTCAGTCCTAGACTTGTAAGTGATAAAAGAGGTCACTGCTGTAACAAAATTATGGGTGGCACAGTAAATGAGCCAGAAAGAATAAACCCAGAGTGGAATAAAACATGGCCTTAGACAGAGTGAGACAACAATCGATACTAGATCAATCTTGTTAAGAAGCTGAAAGCATGTTTTATCATTCAACTGAACTCTATTTCACAATTTGATGCTTTTGCCAACTACTGTTTTATTTTTGTTCATAATCATAGAACTGACAATTATGTACAGTTGGAAAATTAACAATAGCCTAGAGGAAGTAAATTCACAAATTGACTATTTTGTTTCATGGTCCATATTTTGGAGAAAATGAAATTGAATGCAATACTTTCTAGAGCAGCAGTATTCAAAGTGAGAACCATAGCTTTGTTTGGGACCCTGTGCCCCTTTCAGGGAAACTAGGAACTCAAAATCACTTTTATAATAATGCTAACCTTTTTATTTTTGCTCTTTTTCACTCCATTGGCATTTTCATTAATGTTGCAAAGGCAATGGTGAATAAAACTTCTGGTTCCTTAGCATACAACAAGACAGTGGCACCAAACCTTTTTAGCTGTCATTTTATTTTTCACCCAGCAAAGTCTCATTGTAAAAACAAAACCAAACAAAACAAAAAACTAAAACCACTTTTAATAAAGCATTTATTTGACAAAGATATGAAAAACAAATATTAAGTGATGCTTATGTATATGCATTTTAATACTTTCTGTTAAAAAATGAATAGCATGCACAAATTACTTTTGCCAAATATCAAAAAGTATAATTTTTGCCTTAAGTGAAAGAATTTGTGTGATTGCTTGATTTGAGAACTCAATTAACCATTTTTTTTCAAATAAACTCAAGTTTTACTTAAAAGAATGACTGAGAGACAAACTATGATTATTCAGGTTTGGATATTTGGCAGACATTTTCTCAAAAATGAACTAAAGGAACCTAACATTTTAATGAAAATAGCTTGAAATTTGAGCTTTAGAGCAAACATTAGAACTTTGGAATATTTGTATCCACTATTGTGAGCTTTACAATTTCCAATGATTAAATGTTTTTATGATGAGATTGTTGGTGCCTTTAACAAATGAAACAAATTTTATATTGTACAATGACAAGTGTCAACATTTGGACACAGTTTTCACACTTAAGACAACCTTATAATTTACAAATGACTAAAGTATGAAATTAAATCACATATGAATAAAATGTTCTTTCAAAATGCAAGTTCATTTGTTGGATTTCAATGTAACAACCAACACAAAGTTCAGTGATGTGGTTTCGGATACTTCATTGAAACTAACTTTTAAGAAACTATAACTTGTTGCATTTGCGTGTTGTATCAAAAAAGAAGGCCCACAAATATTTCAAAATACATATATTAGCAAATGTAAAACAATGCCATTTCCTCAAAATTTTTGGTATTGAAAAATATTTTTCACAAAAAAGGTATTGATGTTAAGATGTAATGAGTTCATTAATGTTACTCTAAAAATGACTAAATAACTAAATAGTTTAATGTTCTCAGTTATATTAGCTAAATATTCACATATTCCCCATGTAAATGAAGCTCTTTAAGTTACTGTTTTTAAATGTTTAAAAGAATCCAGAGCCTGAAAAGTTTGAGAACAGCTATTTGAAAAGGTAGAAATATCTAACATATATACTGTGTATATTAGTAAAACACCTCCATAGTTACTTCCAAAAATTTATAAGTTTTATTCAAAAAATGTTTATTGAACACCTTCTGCAATAGCCATTTTTGTAGATGCTAGGGTTACAAAAGTGAACAAAATAGACAACATTTCTGATTTTATGAAGCTGATATATTATTCTTTTTTTTTCTGATCCCCCATCCTGCTATTCCTACCACGAAAACAGGTCCCTTGCTTTTGGATTCAAATTGTTCATGAAAGAAAGAGAAAAAAGGGGAAGGGAAGAGGAGAAAAGGAAAAGGAGGGGAACAGCAATATTGATGTACTTTCATTGTGGAGAATATGGGAATAATCTGAATCTATGCTAATTCAACAATAGAGAACACTTCTTTTGCATCTGAAAATCATAACTCTTTGCTTCTTACATTAATTTTCAATAAGTATTCTTTATTATTGTCGATAAACTGGTATTGTGATTTCCATTTAACATGGAAAAACTGGGAAAGGGATTACTCTAGGTTGTATGGTGAATGACTTGCAGAGCTATGAAAAAAAAAATTTGGGTCAAGTCTATCACTATCCTATTTTCATCTCTGTTATCTTTACCTGGCTAGCTCCTGCTTTGTGCTTAGAAAGAATGGATAGAATTATTGTCTACACAGAGTGTGAGTCTAACGTAACTGCAAGGTCCCAAATATTTGCTGGAAGATATCTTCCCCATTGATCTGTCATAGCTCCACTCTCTCCTTCAATATGCCCTGAAATTCACATGACTAGTGACACACTTGGGGAAGTAAAAAAAAAGATTGAGATACAACTTCCAGTAAGACTTTTTAAAAATGTTTATCTATTTTCTGAAAGACAGCAAGTCTTAAAGAGAGTCCTTTAAACATCTATGTATAGTGTATGCCATAAATTTAGTTCATTCAAAAAATACGTGGTATCTCTCCTCATGGAGCATCACATTACAAATACAATGAATGTTACAAAACCAAAAAACACAAGGTGCTTAGAGAAGGTATAATGTAAGACAGCTATCCTGGGTAGACTTTCTCAAAATTTGAACAAAAATAGGAATTAGCAAGTGAAGAGACATTGGGAGAATGAAGAGGGGGGACCTATGTGCCCTAGACAGAGAGAAAGGATCAGGGGAGTAGGAAGTATGCTCCTCTTTCGTCTCTCCCTCTTAGAACAAATTTGATCCCAAGTCTTTTGTCTCATTCACCTCTGCTTATGTCTTGTTTAATCTCTTCTCATTCTCTTAGGATTTTGCAAATGTATATAAAAATCTTTGAAACAGCCTTCTCACTTTTGTCATGCAACAGTAATAGAGAAAAAGGGTGCTCTTCAATTCTGATAAATGTTGCTTTTTTCCCTATAATTTTATTTATCAACTAATACATACAGTATAAAATCATAATTTTCATGAATCTGTTATACTTGCTTTCTTTCCTTTTTTCCTAATACTTTCTTTTTTTTCTTTTTTAAAAATCTTTAATTTTTATTCTTATTTTTTTAAAAAGATACTTAGATTACATAAATGTTACCCAAAAATATAGGAATTCCCATATGCCCCACCTCCCACACCTCTTACAACCTCCCACATAAACATCCTTCATTAGTGTGGCCCATTGATTGCAATTGGTAAACACATCCTGGGCCTTTGCCACTAAGCATGGGCCATTGACCTTGAATAAAGTGGGGAAAAGGTAAAGACAAATGAGTTTATATGACTAAGAGACTTCAAAATGAGTCTGGAGGTCACCCCAGAGGTAACGCTTACGCACATCTCAGTAGGATATCATAGAATTCCAAAGTGGATATCACCCCAAATAGTGGGGCTCCTGAGGACTCTGGAGATACCCAGGTCCTATATCAGGGCAGATAGCTCTGGAGTTTGGTGCCTTGCCAGTGGGCCCTACTTTGGAGTTTGTGCTCCTGAGAATGACAGAGCTGGACTCAACAATGTCTTCCCTGCATATGGCTTATCTGTGCCTTCTATTCAAACCTATACTTGGTGCTGGAGTTTGTATGTGTACGTGCAGAGACTTGAGTCTTTGGGCTGTCCATGCATCAGCTGGGCCTGGAACCTTGGTGGAGCAGCAACTCCTACTTTACAGCTCATTGGACTCACCCAGTACAACTGGAGGGGAGATGATGATGGACAATGGCCATCCCAGGGAATGGAGAGAGCCTACAGCTGCAGGCAGTATAATCCCATCCATCTTCCCCATGGGATATAAGCCCCCTCTCAATTGGAGGTAGAGTGGACATCACCGTCACAGACTTCTCAGGATTGGGGAAGAGCTATGGACTAGAGTGGACTTAATGGTATTCTACTATAGATATATTGTGTTCAAGCAATTGAAGAAATTACAATATTGATGTGGTGCCAGTGGCCACTGGAGGCTCTGGGGGCAGGGAGAGGTAAAAGCATTGTAATACAGGGGCTGTTTCGGGACTTGGGAATTATCCTGAGTGACATTGCAACGACAGATATAGGGCATTTTATATCGTCATATAACATGCAGAACTGTGTGGGAAAGAGTATGGTCTGCAATGTAAACTTTGCTTTTACTCATTTGAGTTGACTTATATAATTTTCAATATCTATTTTTAGTTTCCAAGCTTCTCTAGTTCCCATATTGCATACAAATACATAAGGTTGCAAAAGATCTGCTCTGTGAAGATTAAGGTTTATGTCAATGAATAGTTCAAAATTGGTTATTGGAGAATTGTTTTTCATTAACTGTTTGATTCCATGAGGATGGGTAGATTTTTAAAGAACTGTGCGAATGGGGTGAAGCAAGTTCATAACCCTCTGAAGAGTAAAAGAATAAAAAAGTAACAGGAATGGGAAAAAATAACCAGATGAATAGTGAATAGCTAGTATCTCAAAAGCTAACAAAGAATACAGTTTGAAATAGTCCATCGTTCATTCCTCAATCCTGAGGATTCTGGGATGGTAATACCTATTCTGCCTCTAAGTGCGATGGGGCTTAGATCCTATGGGGCAGATGGATGGGACTATCTTGCTTGCAGTTGCAGATTCTCTCTGTTCCTTGGTATGGTGGTTGTCCATCATCATTTCCTTGTTAGTTGTCTTGGGTGAGTCCAATGAACTAGATAGTAAGTGTTGCAAATTTGTTGTGATTCAGGGCCCAATTGGCATATGAACAGCCCAAATATTTAAGTCTCTTGGACATATACCTATCAAGTCTAGTACTAACTATAGGTTCAAGTAGAAAGGGTAGAAGATCCATGTGTAAGGAAACCACATGAGTCCAACTCTATCACATTGGGGAGCATAAATCCAAATTGGCAGGGCTCCAAACTCCTGAGCTGTCTGCCCTTCCTGTGGTGTCTGGATGTCTCTAGAGCCCGTAGGAGTCCCATTATTTGAGGCAATATTTACTGTGGAAGTCAATGAGATCCTGCTGAGATGTGCATAATCATAACCTTTGGAATAACCTCCTGTCTCACTTTGAAGTCTCTTAGTCATAAAACTTATTTGTATTTACCCTTTCCCCTTTTCGGTCAAGGTCTTTTTCCGTGTGCACTGACACCCCACACTAATGATCCTCCCTTATCACAGTTGTGACCTTTCTGTGATCCAAAATTTCTTCAAAAATGAAACCAACAAAATAGCCAAATAAAATTAATAAGAAAATGAATCATGATGATAGTATAAAAATAAATAAAATACAAAAACTAAAAAAGCTTGAAATAATAAAAAAATATTTTTTGACATTATGCCTTGTCTTGTATGTACAGTGACATTTTCTTCTGTATATTCCCCCAGTGTCTTATTTTTACATTTTATCTGGAAGAAGACATAGGTCCAATTCTTACTCTTCTACTCAATCTTTACAAATTGTAAAATATAAACAGATTTTTTCCCCTTGATTTTCCAAAGTTTGTATAATAATACATAGCTGCTATGGATAATTCAGTTTGCCAGAAAGGTATGTTGAAGCCCTACTCCCCAGCATCTAAAACTGTAACTTATTTTGAAATAGGGACCTTACTATAGATGAAACCAGGCAAGTTAAAACAAGGCCATACCAGAGTAGGGCATGCCTTTATTCCAACGTAACTGGTGTCCTTGTGTCATAGGGTGACTGATGATGCCCCATAAAGATATGTTCAAGTCCTAAGATCTGGTCCTGTGGGTGTGAACTCATCTGTAAATAGGATCTTAAGGTAGATCTTAAACCAGTATGACTGAGGCCTTATAAGCAAAGGAAATTTGGAAATTGAATTATAAGCCACAGGAGGAGATAGAGTCAGATCGATATGTGAAAGAAGCAGAAACTGATGCCAGCAAGCCACCACCCAAACACTACAGACTTCAGAGCAGACATGACCTGCCAATACTATGATTTTAGCCTTCTAGCCTCTAAACTGTTAGTTAATGAATTCCTGTTGTTTAAGGCAATCCGTTTATGGTAATTTGTTTCACAGACTTGGCTAACTAAGACACCTTATGGAAAGGGAGTGGAGACATCACTAGATAGAGAGAGAAGATGGCCATGTGAAGACAGAGGCAGAGATAAAGATGGTGTGCCACAACCCAAGGCACACCAAGGATTACCAGTCATCTCCAGAAGCCAGTAGACCCCCATAGAACAGATTCTTCCTCATAGACTTCAAAGAGAACATTGCCCTTTCAACACCTTGAATTTCAACATCTAGCCTCCAGAACTGTGAGATGCTAAATTTCTTTTGTGGTATTTTATGGCAGCCCCAGGAAATTAAGACACTACCCCACTTATCTGTGAAAACTAAATTGCTATTATATAAAAATACACTTTTTGAAGCAACACATAATTCTAAGGAGATATTTGTGCTTTAGAAAAATATTGATTTTTTTTCACTTAATAGCCAGTCCTTTTTAAAATAATTTTCTCTCCTGAGCTCAAATACTATATTTTAAATAGTTTCTATCTTTTACTTTAATTTGAGAGAATGCAGTTCTCATTAAATGACAATGCCATAATATTGAATCTTTAAAGTTCTACAGTCATTGGGACCGTAAAATTGTGGTTGGCATCCCCATAAGGAAATTATACAAAAACGATCTGCTGAAAACTTGAGGCAAACAAAAATAATAAATAATGGAACAAAGTAGAAGAGTAAGAGAGGTTCAATGTTTGAGGAAAGAGTAATGTGAAGTAGTTGCTTTGGACATTGGGAAATCA
Organism: Tolypeutes matacus; assembly: GCA_026826555.1. Classification (NCBI taxonomy): domain Eukaryota; kingdom Metazoa; phylum Chordata; class Mammalia; order Cingulata; family Chlamyphoridae; genus Tolypeutes; species Tolypeutes matacus. Next base: position 13,779,404 of record JAKSZT010053767.1, read on the forward strand.
AACTTATGAGGAAAATATAGCATTACTGAGAAATATTACTTTCTTTAAATTCATAACATTTCGAGGTATGAATTTAAAGTAAGTCTGTTTGGTATGTTTATATGTGTATTTGTTTATTTTCCAACAATGTTTACCTGCTCACATGGCTACATGGAGATGGAAGTTAGTTGGGTTTTCACTATGGCTAAGACTGATGTAAGAAGAGAAAAGCACAGGAATTAATATGCTCACCAAGAGTACCTATTGGTGGAATAAGGAAGGGAGGTCTTGAGGGGATTCAATTTACTAAACAGGCTGAGCTGGAATAGTTTAAATCAATGAGCTTCTGTAGTCATGAAACTGATATTTATTTCTTTTCTGACTATTCCAGGACTAATAGATTAAACACTGTCTCTCTACCAGGAAAACTTATAACTACTTTTTATGAGACTGCTGCCAAGATTATTTGAAATTAAAAGTCTATTTTTCTTATGCAACTTAGAACTCTTGAAAGTCATAAAGTTACTATGAGAAAACTTGTGAAATCTATAGATTGCTTTTATTAGTATTTTTTAAATATCTCAGCAGGAGAGCCCAGAATTTTTGAGGACACAATTCACAAGTACAAATGCAAAAAATACACTTATTAAGAGTACTCAGGGGCACCTTTGTGTACTTGGTATTTGGAAGAGTAAGATCTGTAAACTTCAAACAACCACTCTGGTGATAATACCTTTCTTGCCTTAGAGGTTTCCTATATAGGACAAGAGCTATATGACCTCAAAACAAACAGAAGCTGAGTCTCTGTACCATGAAGGTTTGTGTATTGAATTCCTACCCATGTTAGAGCTAGATATTGATTCAGAGTATGGGTAGGATTGGAGTGATGGATGTTCTTGGATAATAGGAAAGACAAATTAATTAACTTGTCAAATCCTTCTTCCCAGACAGTAAGAATGCAATAGATTCTTGCATAATTAGGTATTGATTCCCAGCAGTACCAAACATCTGTTTTCTTGCTTATCTTGATGTTCCCATTTGTAATTTCAGAGGAACTCATGAATTAGCATGGTTTATACAACAGTGGCAAATAAAGGCTCATGACCATTTGTAATATTAGACAATTCATCTTACACTTGAAACTGTATATGTAGTTCTAGATATAACATGCATGAAGCAATTACCAACAACTTTATGTCTTTGAAGAGTTAGAATTAGAGTTAGTTTTATTGTTATAAAATTCTTAGTGTTATTTAAATGAATGCAGAAATAATTTTCATGTAAAAAACTTGGTATATTGATTGTTTCATCATGCCTTTCAATTTTAACAGACACTTTTAAGTATTTAAAATGAAAATGCCCTTTAAAATAACAAAGAAAATAATTTTTATTATATACACTTTTCCATTTACTTTAATTTACATTATTATACAAATATATGCAAAGTTAAAATTTTGAACATAATTTTATTTTTAAATCTTTGCTGTACCAAAAATAAGTTATGATAGAATAATACTCGTGAGAGAAATATATATATATATAATTGCAAGTTAGGGGAAAAAATCTTGATTGAAAAAATAAGATAATATTTAAATAGAAAGAGCCACATAAAATATGCAAATAAAATTAATATTAGAGTCCATAGGAATGTATGTAAACTTCCATGTGGACTTGTACCCCAGGTCCTGCAATTTTTAAGAGCCAACCTGAGTTACATTGGCTTTGAAGAGGGCCATTCTCCCTAAGAAGAACCAGCTGGTCCTAACTGGTGTCAGAGCAACTTACTAAGCCAATTAAGATTCTAGAGCTGAATGCATAATGACCACTTAAAAGTTTTAAACATTAAAGATATAAATCCAGGAAACACCATTTCTGAATTTATACCAAAGTTAGTGATTAATACTTATAAGTGTAAATATTGAAGATTGTGGTTTGGGAGGAAAGGAAGTAGAAAATAAGGCTAACAATTAAAACTGGATTTCCAACAAAGGGAATTTCAAGTGTGCACAGAGAATCTTAACCCTAACCCCAATGTTTAAACATTTTTGCTAAAATCACGAAACAAAATACAAACAGCACATATATGCACACAAACACACATACACATGCAAATAATACTTCTCTATAACCGAATAGACTAAATTTGAGGGTAGAACTTGGTATATTGCTGTTTGAGGCTCTTTGGTGGCAACTTTTAGCACAGATACGGAACTTTCATGGTTAGCATTGGTGAATAAAACAATTTGACAGTTTATGAACAAGAGAAGGAAATTATTAAATTTGTACTTAACAGCATTATTCTGACAAATGTATACCAGACAAATCCAGATGAGGGAGATTCTGAATAAGGAAGCATTGTTAAGTGACTATGAGGACCCAAATGGTAATGAGAAACTGCCTAAGGGCAGAGAGAGGTATAAGAACAGGAAAGATTAAGTTTAGAAATAAACTTCAGTTTAGAAGTAGAAGTGACTAGGTGTGATAGTTGATTCATGTAGCAGAGGAAGGAGGGGTGAAATACCACTCCAGATTGTGAGCAGTTATAATTGTAAAAAGGGGGATCATATGAAGTCAAATTTCAAAATTAGTAGCAACAATTGTTGGGGGAAAACAGAACATATTTGGTGTGAGCTGCAATAAGCCTCTCCGGGGAATCATTTCCAGCAGACTGTTGAAACGGACTTTTGACCTCATGAGAAAGACAAAGACTACAGATGCCAATAGTCATGGACGTGAAGAAGACACAGTGCAAAATAGAAAGTACAAATCAAAAACAAACACACAGAAAATAATTAAATATTCTTGAAATAAGTGATCATTAAAATATTTAATGATATTTTCACTTTCAGATTTAAGAAAATGAAATGTGCATGTATGTCTATGCCTTTTTTTTTTTTCCTGAACCGTTCCGTACTAGTAAGAATAGATTGAAATAGGCTCATAACAGCACTACATAGTATGTTTTCCAAAAATGTATTACAAAAATTTACATTCTGCCCACCAATTGTCGGAATTACTTTATAAACATTGGTTTCTAAATTATTTATTAAGGCCCATTAAGCAATTTATTTTTTGGCATTTTAGTATTTCCCCTTAGGTTATTGAATTTTGTCCAATACACATACATACACATAACAAGATAAATATTTAAAATAGTAAAATCTGTCAATATTTTCCATTGTAATTTTTTTCATTTTCTTCATAAATATTTTTCTTCTTACAAATGCCTGCATTTGCTTTCATGAATAAACAATTTTCCTCAGGTAGGATTTTAAGAATATTTCTTATATTCATTTCCCTTATCTTTTTGCCTTTTAAAATATTTAACGAGATAATAATTCACCTAGGGATAAAATTTTGGTGTTTGGTATGAGATAAAGATTGAAGTATTGTTTTCATCTACATCCATTAAACTATCATTTCAGACTGTAAACTGTTTCTGTTGAAATTTAATATATATGTGCATATTCACTAAACATTTATTTAGTCACTCAACAAACAAATATTTATGTGCTTATTTTTGCCAGGCAATATTCTAAAAGCTGAAAATACAATAGTGAAGAAAACACACAGAAATGATTACCACCATGCTTCTTATATTTTATTACACAGATATGGGCAAAAGGAAGACAAAGTTGTAGAAGGAGAAAGAAGAAGAAAATGGTAGAGGAAGAGTAGAAGGAGTAAATATTAATCTTTTATATTATGCTAGTGTTTTTATGAAGGAAAATTAAAATAGGAAGGGAAATAAAGTTTAGAGAAGTGGATTCAAGGAAGAATGGTAAATGAGAATTTGAAATCATTGAATACAGACAACACAAAAAATTATGTGAGGCACCAGCACGGGAGGTTACAGTGCCATTTGCTTGTTTAGCCTTTCTTTTAGCATTGGAGTAATAATAGATGCAGCACACAGGAAAAAACTATTAATGCACTTATGACTGGGGAACTGATAGATTAGGTCCTTGAGGAGGTGCTTCCTTCAGGAAGCAAGGAAAATTCACCCAGGGCAACAAGACAAAACGCAGAATGCAAAGGTACTAAGCTCTTCTGATTGCTTCCATTTTCTCAGTCATATAGGCACCAAAGGTATAGAATTTTGTGGTCCTTTATTAATCATTATTCTGGTGTTAATTGAACAGAACCATGAATAAATCTAATATACAATATAAACTAAGTATTCCTTAAGTAACTTTCTGAGAGTAATCATTGCATTTTTCAATATATTTTATATATACATATTTTTTTAAAAGGTAGTTAGATTACATAAATGTTACATAAAAATGTAGGGGATTCTCCTGTGCCCCGCTTCCTACACCTCCCTCGTTTTCCCACATTAACAACATCCTTCATTAGTGTGGTACATTCGCTACAATTGATGAAAACATTTTAGAGCATTGCCACTAAGCATGGATTACAGCTTACCTGTAGTTTACACTCTCTTCCGCACAATTTTGTAGGTTATGGCAAGATATGTAATGGCCCGTACCTGTCATTGTAATGCCATTTAGGAAAATTCCCAAGTACCCAAAATGCTCCCATATTTCACCTGTATTTCCCTCTCCCTGCCCTCAGAACCCTAGTGGCCACTGCTTCCACATGAATGATATAGTTTCTTCCATTGCTAGAAACACAATAAGTCTATAGCAGAATACAGGTAAGTCTACTTTAGTCCATAGTTCATACCCCAATCCTGAGGATTCTGGGATGGTGTTGCCCACTCCACTTCTAATTGAGAGGAGGCTTGGGGCAGATGGATGGGACTCTCTTGCTTGCAGTTGTAACTCTTTTGTTTCCTTGGGATGGTCATTGTCCATCATCATCTCCTTGTTAGTTGTCCTGGGTGAATCCATTGAACTGGAGAGTAGGTATTGCAACTCAGTTGAATTTCAGGGCCCAGCTGGCACATGGACAGCCCAGAGATTAAAGTCTCTTGGACATACACCTACCAACTCCAGCACCAACTATGGGTTCAAATAAAATGGACAGAAGAGGTATGTGTAGAGAAGTCACATCTGAGCCCAACTCTGTCACACTCGGTAGCACAAACCCCAAAGTAAAGCCACTGGCAAGGCACCAAACTCTAGAGCTATCTGCCATGATCATAGGTCCTGGGTGTCTCCAGAACCCTCAGAATCCCCACTATTTGGGGTAGTATCTACCTTGGCCATCTATGAGATCCTGCTGAGACATGCATAAGTGTTACCTTGCTGATGACTTCCCGACTCACTTTGAAGTCTCTTAGACATATACACTAATTTATCTTTAACTTTCCCCCTTTTATTCAAGGTCTTTTTCCAGTTGTATCACCAGCCAGTGCTTGGTAGTAAAAAGGCTCGCAAGCATAGTCGTCATCATCAAGGGCCTATCAATGGAAGAAGGATGCTTCTTCACTAGTCATTGCCCCTGCACTTGGGGGATTGTTGTTGTTCCATTAGAGATTGTTGCTGTTCCATTAGAGAATCATTACATTTTAATAGTCCTAATAAGATAAAAATATATTTCAGATTTAACTTTTGTTTAAAGTTAAATACATTTACGTACATTTTTCCTATTCAACCAAACCAATCCAGTGATCAATAACTCATCATTTTTAGGTAATAATATATTTTCAGCTGGAAGCTAATTTTTCACATGTAAGTTAAACAAAGATTAATATGAGTATTGCTGATTTTGGCTGCCAGACTGAACTGTATGTACCTAAAAAGGCACACATAATTCTGAGCTCAGTTTTTAATGTATAAAATCTTATAAATAAGCCATAATATCTTATTTAATCTATAAGAAATAACATTCAGAGTGTATATATTTTTGAAGCATGCATCACATTATTGTCTATAATACATTCAAAAATCAGTAAAACAATATATTTTAGTGTGCTTTCAATATTGAATAACTGTAAATAGTAAATATTTATATTAGATTTTAAAATATGAATTACAAATGAAGAACACATATATAAAGTATTTGTCTTCATATACATATGTTCATAGCTACAAATTTGAATTAAACATTCAAATAAATAATATTGAAACTCTTTGGTCTAATAGTCAAGCCTTGATCATTTTATGAATATTTTAGTTTCTGCCTAGTTCTTTCTTTCGTCCACCTCTAATACTTTCTTTACATCTTCATCTTAGCTATCTTGCTCTAACAGAGATCCCAGTACGTCACTTATCTTCTTAAAAATTCCCTGTGGTTCTCAACTACCCAGAAAATGAGATCAAATTATTTAGCAAATAATTTCAGATATTTTAATTTAACTCCAATTCATTTTTCTAATATCATGCTAATATCTGTCTCAAATATTGTACTTGAAATGTCAGTCTCCTGAGAATGCCTAGCATTTTCCCATCTCCATTTGTTGCTCATGCTGTTACTTAGAGCTTCCCATCTTTCACAGTCTGAAGAAATATTATGCATGATTCAAGTTTCAGTGCAAATATTTATTCTGACAAGACGACTTCCCTGGCCCTAGCATCTAGACTCACTTTCACTCCTTTGTACTTTGATTGAAGTGTCCTGAGGCAGGATCATTACACTACTATATGTAATCCATAGATTTTTTGTATATTTGTTTTTAGCAGCCCCCTCACCCATGGGCACAGATTTGTGCATGCACACTTAGGGACCCACATACAAATATAAACATTGTATTTTCAGATCCTTTAGCAGAGAAGTGCTGTCTTATTCCTGGTTCTATCCCCAGAACCAAGTCTAATTCTTGGTCTTATTTCTTGAGGTGCTTGTTTTTGTATCAATTGTCTAGAAAAAGAGGATGGAGAGGCCCAGGACACAACGCTCTAAGAGACATAGTAATTATTTTGTTCGATTAATTTTTTTCCTATTCAAGTGATATTTTTGTAACAATAATCCTTCTGAAATTTTAAAAATTATCAATGATTCACATTTGCAAGGACAACTAATGATATTTAAGTATTTTAATTCAAACATGTTAATGAATCTGATTTTGATTTAATAAAATTACACATCCTTAAATATAAAATTAATATTTTATATATTCAGAAACTTAAACTTCATTTTATGGTACAGAAAAGAGGAGGGTATATATATCAGTATTTTCAATTATCTGTAACAACTCTGAAAAAAATATTTCCTGTAATATTTTGGAAATAATACCCATACTACATAGTCAACCAAATAACATCATTATTTGAATAACAGACTCATGAAAAGTTAAATAAGTCTCATTCCAGAGATGAAAGATACACATAATAGATATAGGAGATATAGACTGTGGGATAAATATATATATATTCATATATATATGCTATATAAATCAAAGAATAAATATTTTAATTAAGCCAGATATTTTTTTTCTTTTTTTTAAAGATTTTATTTATTTATTCATTTATCCCCCCCTTGCTGCTTGTGCTCGCTGGGTCAGCTAACCACACCGTGCGGGCGGGCTTGCCTTCACCAGGAGGCCCCGGGAACGGAACCCAGGGCCTCCCATATGGTAAACGGGAGCCCTACTGATTGAGCCACAGCCGCTTCCCAAGCCAGATATTTCAAAATCGAAAGCAGAACTTAAAGCAATACACAGCTTCTTAAAATGAAATTTCATCACAAATATATAACATTTTAAAATTTAAGCGCTTTATTTGGCATTTATGTCTTTTATTTTTTCCTTTGGCATTCAAAGTATTTCTTTTCACAATAAATACATGAGGATTTCATCAAACACCCTTTCAGCTGTAAATAATACTTGAATAATCCTAAGGAAACTTCATCCTTTCTATCAAATAAGACTTAATCATCTTGAAGAAATAAGTGATTTAAAATAACAAAATGAGGCACTATTAATATTCTATGTTAATTGTACCACTATATTATAAAAGTTTTTACTGAAAAATGTAGCTTGTAAAATAAAGCATGAGATTTAAAAGCAATCAAGAAGTAAGAATAAAAGAAATAGAGCTGTCCTAATTTTAAGGCAAAAAATAATCTGAAAGACTATTAAAACAATTAAGAAGAGTATTTAAATAGGATTGCTTATAAAAAAACTTCAAAAATTGAGTTGGTCTATATACATTCTACTTTAATATATGGAATAATATTTATTTACAAGAATGATGACAGTTGTTATAAGAACTGAGTAAGCCCCCAAAATATAGAAAATTTATTTATAAACCTAGAAAAACTATAATGATTTGCACAAAAGTAAACACCATGAGGCATATATAGTCTTAATATTTTATAAATAATAAGTCTCCTTAAATTAATCTATAAATTCAATGCCATCTCCATAAACATATCAAGAGTGCTATATAAAACTGAAAAATAAAATTCTAAAATTCTCCTGAAAGAGAAAATGAACAAGAATATTAAAAAAACAATTTTAGAAAAAGAAAAAAATTTGGACCTTGGTCTTTAAGACTTCTTATAAATATTAAAATTTCTATTCTATAGTTTCCTCATTTTTAAAGAGCTGAGCAGATTAGAAGACCAGTAAACTGTGCATAAATGATAACTCTAGTCTCCTATTATCGAGAGCAAAGGATCATGTTCTTCCCTAAGGCTCAGCTGGGTTTGGCTTCACCTGGTCTTTAACTGCTTGTATGCAATATACGTTAGATGGAATGGGAGCTGGAAATTATGACAGCTAAATATTGGAGAAATGCATCTAAGAATTTTTTAGAGAGATATTTAGGTGTAGTCAATCTGAAATGAATTTATTTAACTTAATATTTTTCAAGACCACAGATTACTTTCCCTGTCAAGAATATTAACAATCCATTTTTTAAGGCTAACTGTGCTTTTGGATCTTTGCATGGAAAGTTTTACTAAATGAGTTTGTGCTGCATTTTAATTCAAATTTTTGCAAGGGGGATTTATTAATGATTCATAAAAATTACACAGAAAAATGAAAGAACTGAAAATAAATGATGGTTCTGCTATATAGCCTCTCACTGAATGATAAAAATCTTTCTCATCAAGAGAAAGGCCAGTATAAAATACTATTATGCTTGAAATTTGCAATTAGTATTTGGACTTTAAAAAAACAACAATCTTTAAAGCTTATAAAAACTATTATCAACTTTCCAGTTTATTCTATTTAACTAGAAATTAGAATTTTTTTCACTAGACATTGTGTAACCACATAAAACTAGTTATTCATAAAGCAATGTTAGTTCTCTTTAGCATACAGTTGAGAACACAGTCTCAAGGGTCTAAAGGCAACCAGATTAGAAGGGAATAAGCTTCACAAGATATTTCTTTCAGAGAAGTACCTATTTAATGATAAAATTTTATTATCTTTAGGACAGGACTTTATAACACCGTGAAGGAAAATCTGAAACATCTTTAAATAATTGAAGGTTCTTCCCTCTGCTGCACAACAATACCAGATACCTGGAAAATTAGGGCATTTCAAGTATGTACATTTTCCAAAGGGGAATTAATTAGAAGGATTTTAATCTATATGTTTATTTTAGTCAAAGTTTTGGTTAATTCTGGTCAGAAAATTGATAAAACAGTTATGAAACTATTGACTCTTCTACACATATAAATAATAAAATAATTATTATTAGACAAAATAATAATTTATTTAAATTTTACTTTTTCTCTTAAGCATAATTTCATATACAACCTCTTACAAAGTTGATGAATTTGTGAAACTCCATTGTTACCGTTAAGGAGGAATGAAATTATCAAAGAGGAAATAGGTATTTTGGGTATGTCATAAAGCAAATGCCTGCTGGTCAATTGACTATTCCTATCACAGACCAAATAGACAAATATAATGTTCACAACAATAATTCTCCATGTGCAAAATGTATTATAAAATTGTTTTTTTCTTATATTTTTGTGTCATATAAATTATGCAAACAAAATGAATGAAGACTTTTTTTAAAAGCTACGGTCACAGATATATTCATCAGTCTAGTTTAGTCAATGGTACCAGTCAACCTTAAATATAGAAAAAGAGGAAGTAACTAAATATCACAAAATATCATGATATAATGTAATATTTACTAATTAAAGTTTATACAATGAACTTTTTATACTCTTAGTCCCTCCAACAAACTCTTCTTCACACAGAGGCAATTATGATCCTATTTAAACATTTCTCAAAACCTCCAGTATCTTGCTATCACACATAGGCCAAATTCAATGTCTTCACCACGGCCAACAGGGCCTTACATGATATGTCCTCTACCGACCGCTTTTTCTTCCACCATCTCTCTCCCATACCACACTCTCATCTTTTTGGATTCTTTGCTGTTCATGGAAATTCTTGCTCTAGCCTCACAGTTTTTGAATTGCTTTAGCCTAGAACACTCATCAACTTTTTCTTTAATTTCATGTAGATCACTGCTCAATTATCACCTATTCAGAGAACATTTCCCTGGCCATTCTCTCTAAAATATTTATCCTTGTTCAAGTATTATTGAAACTTGTATTACTGTGATACATTTGGAACAATATAAGAAGAACATTTTTATAATATACTTCATTATATTTATATATATATACTTCGTTATATACTTTGTTATATTTATAATAAACTTCATTATGTAGTCCCCCATTTACAATAGGATTCAATGTGCTGTACAGTCCTATGTTGTTGGACTTTTAAAAAATTTTATTCTGGTAAAATATATACTACATAAAATTTTCCCTTTTAACCACATTCAAACATGTAATTTAGTGCTGTTAATTACGCTCACAATATTGTGCTACCATCACCAAAATTTTACAATCAACCCAAAAAGAAATTCTGTACAACGTAAGCAATAACTTCTCATTCTCTACTCCCACCCCATCCCCTGGTAACTTATAGTCCAGATTCCAACTCTATAAGTTTGCTTATTCTAAGTATTTCGTATCAGTGATGTCATGCAATATTTGTCCTTTTGGGTATGGCTTATTTCACTTAACATGATGTCTTCAGGGTTCATCCATGTTGTAGCATGTACCAGAATTTCATTCCTTTTCACAACTGAATAATATTCCATGATATGTATATACCACATTTTATTTATCTATTCATTGGTTGATGGACACTTGGGTTGCTTCCATTTCTGGCAATTATGAATAATACCACTATGAACATTGTTGTGCAAATATCAGTTTGAGCTCCTGCTTTCAATTCTTTGGGGTCTATACCTAGAAGTGGAATTGCCAGGTCATATAGTAATTCTATGCTTAACTTTCTGAGGAACTGTCAAACTATCTTCCACAATGGCTGCATGATTTTACATTCCCACCAACGGCGAACAAATATTCCTATTTTCTGCGTGCTCTCCAATACCTGCACTTTATCATTTTATAAATAGTAGCCATTCTACCAGTGAATGGTATATTATTGTGAAATGGTATATTATTGTGGTTTTGATTTGCATTGTCTAATAGCTTTTGGTGCATCTTTTCAAGTTTTTTTTGCCATTTGTTTATCTACTTTGGAGAAATGTCTATCCAAGTCTTTTGCCCTTTTTTCAGTTGTTTGTGTTCCTATTATTGAGTTGGAAGATTTCTTTATATTTTCTACATATTAAAGCTTTATCAGATATGTGGTTTCCAAATATTTTCTCCCATTGTGTATGTTGTCTTTTTACATTCATGATAAAGTCCTTAAATGCACAAAAGTGTTTAATTTTGATTTGCTCCTATTTATCTATTTTTTCTCTCATTGCATGTGCATTGGGTATAAAGTCTAAGACATCACTGCCTAACATGTGGTTAAGTAAGAAAAAGTTGATTAATTTTTGGCCCCCTCATTGTTCATAAAAAGAGAAAAAAAAGAGTAGAATAAAATAAAAAATTACAAATATGCACCTATTATGGAAATCAATTCCAATTATATCCAAAAGGAAAAAATGATAC
>JAKSZT010053767.1:13791632-13825714 GCA_026826555.1 Tolypeutes matacus
TTATTTTTAAATTAAGCCATATTGAATTGCTTTCCTAATACTTTTCAATCAAAACAGTAAAATGTTAGAAATTCACTTAGAACCTTGTGATTGTTTATAATAAAGCCTTATTGCTTGAAGAATACAAGTTTCACCAGTACCTATCTCAGATTAAATAATCTCAGATAAAAAGACACATGCAAGCTTTCCAATGTGTTTTTTAAAACTGTTTATAGGTATTTGGGAATCTTAACTGAATACATCAATCTATTTCAGACTTTAAAATAAAAATTGTTTAAAATAATCACTTTTTTTTAAATAAATATATATGCATATATGTGTATTTGCTTACAAAAATGTTATTTATATATATATACATATATTTTAAGAGGTGCTTAGATTACCCAAAATATTACACGGAACCCACTGGATTCCCATGTTGCCCACCTCCCACACCTCCCACCATATCCCACACAAACATCTCCCACAAGTGTGGCCCACCACCTTCAATGAACTTACACATCCTGGAGCCTTGCCACCAACCATAGACCACAGTTCACACTGTAGACCACACTCTCTCCCACTCAGTTCTGAGTGGTGTGGTGTGCTGATTTAAAATGGCCTACATCCGTTGCCACAACAGTACTCAGGACAACCTCCAACTCCCAAAGAAGTCCCTGTATTTCAACTGCTCATCCCCTCCCTACCCCAAAAGTGTCAAGTGGCCACTGGCTCCACCTCATTGTTATAATTTCTTGCATTGCAAGAATCACCATATGTGAACAAGAGAATACCGTCAAGTCCACTCTAGTCCATAGTTCTTCCCCCAATCCTGAGGGGACTGGGATGATGATGTCCACTCAAAATAATCACTTTTAATATGCTTGTGATGTTAATGTGATAATGTGGGCTATATCACATCGAAGTGTCATAATGCTTCATTAACTGACAGGTCTATTAATCTGCACTTTCATATTCCTTATTATCATATTAAGTTATCAAGTATTTAATGAACATATATTATGTGTTGAAACTTGTGTTAGTTACTGTAGGTAAAATGTATACCTTCCTTTAAGATTTTACAACTTAATAGATTGATTAATTTTGCCTATAATCTCTGTGAGTTTACAAAGTATAAATGTTTCAGCTTTGCAATCCCAGAAGCTGAAGCAGGAGTTCACAACTTTATCTATAAGGGGCAAAAGGTCAACTCTGCCACTGTATTGTAATGTAAAAGAAGCCATAGAAATATTTAAAACATGCAAATGACTGTGTTCGAAAAACTTTATTAACAAAAACAGGTGGGAGACAGTAATTTGTTAACCCCCAATCTAGAGAAATAACTGGTACTCAGTAGGTACTTAAAATATAGTTGTATAACTAATAGAAAAAATAAAAACTCAACAGGTCTTGCTTAGAGAAATTATTTTGTTTTTGGTTTTTCTTTTAATTTTACCTTTTTTGTATAAAATGATGAAAACATGTTTCTACAATGAAATCTGTTGTTCTTATCTGTTAATTCTATTATTTCTGAATGGTCACATCTGTTTCTGTTGCCTATTTTTTTCCAATTATGAGTCACATTTTTCTTCTCCCTCCATTTTTTGTAGTTTTTGATTGGATGCTGAGCAAAATGAGTTTTATTTATTGACTGGTGGGTTTTATTGTCTTCCTTTAGAGTGTTTGTGTTGGTTCTTCAGGCATTCATGTTCTTTCTGAAGCAACTTACTTTCTGGGGCTTGTTTTCAAGCTTTTAAAGGCAGGTCTCACTGAGCTTTCATTGTAGAGCCATATTAGCCACACTACTCAAGTCCAGCTTGAATGTCTGCTGTATGCCACAGTATTCTGTAAGAATTCTCCATTTGTACTAGATGAAATTAAAGAATCTTCTAGCCATATACGAACTCTTGAAAATTTGCTGTTTCATTTTCCTTGTCCTCCTTGCCAGGGCTTTCGTAGTTTTACCCTCTGCCTGCATGACAATGTTCAGTGTCGGATTCAAGGGGTCCCCTACACAGGTTTCTTGAACTCTATCTTGCTCAACTACCTCCATTTTAGGATTCTGTGCCACAAATTTCAACAAACTCAGCATGCCTGAACTGCTATGTCTTGCCCTTTAACTATGCAAAATTACTCCATTCTGCTTGGTTTTCCTCTCTATGCATCATGTTTTATAAAGTGCCACCAGGAAAAAGTTGTGGTGATTATAGGCTCCAGTTATTTGTTTCCATCCATACAGGGTCCACAGTCCTACTCTGTTGCCAATTGTCTGAAATACGTTATTTTATATATTTTGCCCTGTTGTCTAGGTTTTTACTTTGGGAGTGTAAGTATAGTTCTAATTACTCACTCAGGGCTGGAGATGGGAGCCCTAAGTGAATTGTAATAAGCTCTGCACCGTAGGCATAGAGGTGAACACTTATTGGAAATACATAAAATAAGCTGATAAATCATTTTATTTAACAGGAATCTGTTAAATAAAATAATACTTTGGCATAAAAATATTGAAAATACTATTATATACATGCTATATACTTTGTCAAATAAGAGTCAATAAAACTGCTAAAAAGCAAGCACTATGATACAGAACATACAATACCTTATAAATTTAAAAAGTTAAGATTTGACATTTTCATTTAACTTGTAGGACTGATGAAGTACATTAAAATATAAATTTAAAATTCAAAATTTAGGCTAAATTTAATGTGAAGTCTAAATTTAAAAACAAAAATTCTTAGACTTCATTACTGCTGTTGTGGTATAAGACCAAGGAAGGAAAGGATGACATGTTAAAGAAATCTTTCTGTTGAGAAAAACAAAAACTAAAGCAAAGATAAAGAATTAAACAGAGTTTTTTCACAAGGTCTGGAGATAATTTTAAACCATTCCAACAAATCTTTGTTTCCATTTAGTAATATAACAGCACTGCATAGCTTTGTACTAATATATGCACTTTTCATTTTGATATGTGACTCTCAGAAGAAAATATCTATCATAATTGCACATGTGGAGTCACAAATCCTGTCAAAAATAACACCAAACACAAATATAAACAAAAGTTAACGGATCATACTAGAATTTTTATTACTTTGTACGGCCTCTAGTGATTACAGCTACCTAGCATTACTTTGCCTGTGGCTGTAAGATGACTGATGAATTCTTTATTTAAAGAATTTCCCTGGAAAATTGCTGGACAGTACCCACAGTCATCCCTCCTCTCTTTGACTGGAGCATCATTCACACTTTTTCCTGAACTGCTTTCAATAAGTTTGAATTTTTTCTCTTGTATTGCTGCTCTAGTTTTGCTAATCTTTTTATAATTCACCACTGATTTAATTAACCTCAAATACCACTTATAATCCAGCTGTCAGAGCCAAGAACTGAGTAGCAGCTGGGAATACAAAACAAAACAAAGAAAGTGCTGCAGAGCATTAAAAGAAAACGAATGACAAATGGGGAATACCTCCAGGCATAGGAAATTATTGTGATAGGATAATAGTTTGGTGTTTTTCCTAACACAGAAGCCCTTTGTATGAGCAAATTCCACATGCCATTGCTTGGCTGCTTTGGGAAATGCAGGCAGCACTCTCTGTGGTCACAAATCTTAAAGGTAATAATGTTGTAAAGGTAATTAAGCAAGTTGGACAGCATTGTTTTTAGCACATGGTATGCAGAAAGACAGTGAAAATAAGATAATTTTTTCTAAACTTCACTCTTTAAATAACATATTATTTTTCATTTGTTTTTGTGAAAAGGAATATCCCAAACTACAAACCATAACTTTAGCAAATTATAATTATTATGGTTTCACAAGAGATGGAAGAAGCAAACAATTGTGCGAGGTTCAAAGAGAAATTTAAATTCAGACACTTCATTTTAATCCAAGAGACATTTTCCAAAAACAGCAAGTTTTGTGATATTTGGAGTTTAGTAAAATGACGTCTAAAACCATATTAATGAAACATGAAACTTTAGATTCTTATCTGCCAGAGTAAAAAAATTAAATGTTGTGCCCCACAACAAAAATGCTTACCAACTGTATTAGTCAGCCAAAGGAGTGCTGATGCAAAGTACCAGAAGTCTGTTGACATTTATAAAGGGTATTTATTTGGGGTAGAGGCTTATAGTTATAAGGCCCTAAAGAGTCCAACTCAAGTTACCATAAGAGGTACTTCTTCACCCAAAATCTGTTGCTACATGTTGAAGCAAGTTGGCGGGCGATGTCTGCGAGGGTTCAGCCTTCCTCTTCCTCTTAAGGCTCTGTGGTCCCAGCTTCTTCTGATCTCAGCTGTAGGCTGGCATAGGGCTCATCTCTCTTCCTCTGGGGCTTGTTTCTTTCTGGGCTCAGCTGCTCTGTTCTCTTCACAAGGTCAGCTATAAACTATCTGGCTCATCTCTCTTCCCAGGCCACAGGATCCTCTGTGTATCTTCTCTGTGTGTTTACTTCTCTGTGAGAGTCTGTTTTATCAGTCCAAGGTGGCTGGGACTCAACATCAGCACAGAGTCACACTCTAATGAATCAAAGCCCTAATCTTAACATAATTTAACCAGATGTTTCAGCTGACTATAATACAATCCCAGAGAAACAGATCAGTTAACAAACATAATATCTCTTTTAGAATTCATAAATAATATCAAACTTCCATATCAACCACCAGCAAAACTTTCTAAGTAAAAATAATCACTACACAATGATATTTGGTGAAGAATTTGCTTTCTAATAGAATAAATTATTTCTTAAAAGGACATTTTCTGTTCTTGTAAAATATTTAGATGTGACTGACTTCCAGTAGAAAAATATAGCATAATAATTAAGAGCACATAGTGGCAATGCTCCAAAATGTGTGCATCAATTTTAACGAATGTACCAACCACACTAATGAAGGTTGTTGTTAATGTGGGAAAATGTGGGAGGGGCTGGGAGCAGGGTATAAGGGAATTCCCTATATTTTTTATGTAACATTTATGTAATCTATCTTTAACATTTTTTAAAGTTCATTAAAACAAACAAAAAACAACAACAACAAAAGAGCACATGCTGTTTCATTACTAGCTGTATGATTTCACCATATTAGTTACAAGTGTGCCTCAGTTTACATTTCTGCAAAAAAGTGCAGATGATAATGGTATCTACCACGTATAGTTTACTGAAAGGTTTTAATGATATAATATATGTAAAATGCTTAGGAAAAAACAAGGTAAAAAGTAAACATTAATATATATTTATAATTATTATTGTTATTTTATTGCTGTGGTTCCTGTTAATGTCTTTTATTGTGATTCTAATGAAGAATTAACAGAGTTCCAATCTAATTCATCTTAAACTAATTAAGAAGATTTTCACAGGTGATACTTTATTTACATCTTCCAAAATCTCCCTGAAGTAGTGATATAAATGAATATAAATAGAATTGTACTAAGCATTTTACATACTTTAGAAAATTTGACTTACCTAATTCTCTCAATAATCCATGTTTATACTACATGTATTTTTATTTTAATAAGATTTAGTTTTAAGATTAAGTAACAAATTTAAGTTTCAAACATTAATTACATTTAAAAAATCATAGAGACTCATGATTCCAAATCTGACCATGGCCTTCATTTGGTAAACAGTAAATCCTGAAGGATACACAATGGGTCTGATCTTAAACAAGTATGACTCTAGGTTGGTCCTTGTTGGTGACAGAAAATTACAAGGTGATGAGAAGTAAAATAATAGAAAAATAACATGGAAATTTTTTGAATATACAATTCACTGTGGTTTTCTTAATTTGATTCACTGATGCTTATTAAAGTGCCAGATATATTTCAACAGCAACACGTTTCAGATTTTAGAAAGGTAAAAACAAGCATATATATCATATATACTCTCAAAAAAGAATGGGTTAGCAAGAGAGGGTTAAATAAGGCTTATAGATAGGTTCAAAGAGATTCAACTCAGACTTTGAATCTAAAAATGTTTGCTACACACTTCCAAAACACTTTTGATTTTCAAAATTTTTTGGATTTAACGTTGTGGATAGGCAGCAGTTTACTTGAGTTCACTCATTATATCAAACAAATTGATTTTCTAATTAGGAATGTCTTCTTTTGCCTCATTCATTTCTTTTTTTCAAAAAAATCTTTATATCCATATACCTATGATAAAGAGATGAAATTCCTGGCCTTAAAATCTTCAATTTCCATAACAATATGAAATCAACTCTTCTGATTTCTTAATCCTCAGCTGTAATTAATCAACTAAGGAGGCAGACTAGGATGCCATAAAATACCACAAAGAACAAAAGTGACAGGGGCAGACACCTGGCTATGTATCTGCCAATCTGTACTCTATCTATACATCCATCATCTCTGTCATCATGGTTATATTTCTATATATCCATCAATCTGTCCATCATCTGTCTATTTATATTGTTTTATGTGTATGTTGAAATTATATTTAGAAGGTCTAAAACTTAAGTTTCCAGTCATTCTATATTGGATTTATGTACTTGGTTTTGAAAACACTCTGAAAGAGCTTATCAAACACGTTTGTTTTTATCAGATGAGGATTTCCTAACCCAAATCAGATTCTCAAAGTGACCTTCTAGCCAAATTACAAATTGCATAAAACAAATGATGAATTTTACAACCTTAGATTTGCTTGTAACTAAGTAATTTTATCCCAGAAGTATATTATTAATATATTCTGTATCCCCCTAGAGAAATATGAGGTTGAAATTATGGGAACTGGACTGTGCTTCATATGTCTGTTCCAGAATCCCTTAAGGTGCTCTATCCTTCATCCTGGTACAGTCTCTATTAATAAACCTGAAAAGGAAAAGTGAACAAAGTGAAAGGCCTGTATTCGGCTCAATCAACTCCAGGCCACTGTACCTGAAGTTGTACCTAGTTTCATTCATTGTTTATTTTTAGTAGAAATCTCTTGAACTGCAGACTACAAAAGTCACACTATGTGTACCATAAAGGTGCCCTTTTATGTCAATCTGTTGTTTTGTTCATGGAGGGGAAAGTAAGTCACGTTTCCTTTGTCAGTATTATATGTGTCCAAATCTCAAGTATGACAAAATAGAATAGAACATTTTTCCTCAGAGGGTTTAATTTGGACAGCATTCTTTCAAGTATTTTACAGAGTTCTTATATAAATATAATGTAAGTAAATATTAGTTTAAAACTCGGCCAATTGTCATTATATTCAGCACTTCACTGAGAAAAGCCAGGCACAGGGTAGCTTCTGTAAACAACAGGAGTTTTGGGCTCTGATCAGAACCACAGAAGATGAAATGAGAGATAAGAATGGATTCCCAGCTTCATAAAGAAGTGATTTTTATTCCCAGGAGGAAATATTGAATCTATATCTATAAAATAACACAGAACAATTAAATATGTTACCACTTAGAAAGCATCAAGTAAGCACAATGCATATATGATACTAGCAAGTTCCTTAACAGAAACCTTTTACATCATTCAATATAAACTTAAAATTCCTCCCACATTCAAACACATCTCAGTGTTCAGGGAACCTATCTTCCACTATGCTTCCTAGACAGTCAAATTCATCCGTGGCATCTCAATAAATAACAATGAAAAATTTCACTCTCTGGGAGGATACTAAAAAGGAAAACATTTCCTCTTTATTTTTATGGCCATAAATCCTACTTTAAAGTGTAATTCTAAAACATCCACAGACTATTACTGAAAACACTGTGATGAGTTCATGCAAAAATGCTTCAAAACTTTTAAAAATGCTTTATACTATTGAAAGAATTATGTTGTCTAAATAGTTTCTTATTTCCTGTACTCATACTGGAAGCCCACATGAAGGAGGGATGTCTGGAAACAATAAATTAAAATGGATAAAAATAATTACTGATTGCTACCATTTGATTATCCATGCATGATCTTTCAGTACAGGTGTGCAATATATGGTAAGAACACAATATAATTTTACTAATATTTTTAAAACATAGGTAGTATTTAGAAAATAGTATTATCTAACAGCTATCTTCTATTAGGCCATATTGGGAACATGTATATAAACGTAGTACTAAGAAGGTTGCATAAAGCTTCCCAAAGTTCTCCAAATCTATGAAAAATTCGGCAGTAAAGATGCAATAGTTAGAATCCAGAAGGGAATGTAGAGACCATGTATTCTTCATATTAAACTGAGATCATTTAATAAAAGAAATTGATTGCAAAAATATAGGAAGACTTAAAGAGGGAAAACACAATATTAGCAATTTCAAAAAGCAGCTACCATCCTCAAGTTTGTGGAAATAACAAGAAGAGGGATTTACTAAAACCATGGAATGCATATGAGCACCCGACCCCAGCCCACAGAGCTGGTGCTCACGCCTCTGAAGCATGTGCTGTGATGCTGGTACTCAGAACTTCCAAAGGAAGCATGGCTATAGCACCTCAGAACATATTCAGAAAACTCATGGTACTTGGCACCATGGAACCCACCATCCCCGATTTTGTGGAATGAGAAAAATAAACAAGGTTATGTCATCATTGAACTCAAAGGAAAAGTTTATCCTGTCAATGAAGATATTGACTCCTCCAATGCTATTGAGAGTTCAAGCTGTATGAGAAACAAATACAATCTAAATTTGGCAACTTGTAGGTCACTAGGGACATGAGCAAGATGAGCCAGTTTCAGTGGAGGAGTGATGAGGATGAAAACCCTATTGGAATGTGTTGAGGAGAAAATGGAAGATAATAACATGACATATTACTAGTACACATAATTTTCTTCAAGACATATCCAACTTTTGTTTAGCCCAGACTGACCAAGTATTACCAAATCTTAAATATCTTCTAAATAAAATTCCTGAAAACATTTTTATATTTGAAAATAATTGTCAGATCACTAATCATAATATGCAGTTATCTTTCATTGCTATCTTGTGCATTCTGGCCTTAAATATTTCTTTTTTCCCTACTTTCCAAAAATGATGTAATGGATTTAAAATGCCACCAGATGTGCACTGCATTTTCGGGAATGTTTGGATCTCATCTTTTTTTTTAACTGAAGTTCTGTTCCATCTAATTATCACTACTCCAATGATAGAATTAAACTAAACACACACACACATACTCATATAAACACATATTTTTACACTACACACAAATACAAACGTATCTATCTGTATTACATGTATATGCACATGTCTGCATATGCATGTATGTGTAAATTCATAAACACATATAGAGAGATTCCTTTAAATCCCACACCAAGAATATAAAAATTTAATATTTTTAACTTATTTAATGTCCATGTGCATAATACTAATTCATCATAAAATTGTTTGTTAGCACTATTTAAAATGCTTCATTTCACTATATTTTCAGTTTGATTTTATAATGCAATTGCCTATTGACAAAAAATAAATATTTTGAATGTAAATTTACCCCTTTTTACAACATTAGAAGCTACACACCCATTGTTTAAATTTATATTAGAATATTGTAAAGTGACAAATAATGCCAATGATTGGGGCATGCCGATAAAATTTGTTGGAAGGGGAAGGGGATGAGAGAGAAAGAGGTCTGAAAGAAGGACAAAGGAAAACTTTAGAGCACTTCTAAGAAGATTTTTTAATTAATAAAGAGACTTCAAAAACAGTAAATGACAGTCACAGGGAATGAATGTCTTGAGGAAAAATGTTATGTTCACTACCTAAACCTGCTCCAACCTATTTACTTTGGTGAGAAGTGTATGTCCTGGAAATAACAATGCTCCATGTAAAGTGAAAGGAATGTACTATTAATCTTTTAAGGCTTCCTATAAAAGAGAATTAAAAGTCAAGGAGTCATCTACCTACCTTCACAGAAAAAGTCAGCTTCACTAGTATAAAATAAATTAAGTTCAATTCCTCAAATATTTGTTGAGTGCTAAATATACTCTATATACTGTGATAAAAAGTGGGGATAAAATGACAAATAATATATCAAATGAAAATTTGTATTTACTGCTTAAGTGTCAGTTTAGCAGAATATGCAGAAGCCACTTAGAGGAGCAGAGAGTCCAGTGGCAACTCTAAACAATTACAGTCGTGGAAAACATTTTGTCCACTCCAATGGTAGTGCAGGCATGAGCAGCTCTGGTGTAAGTAGCATATATCCTAACATCAACAGAGCCTTGTCTAGTAGTTGTTGGGAAGCAAGAGGCTGACATGCTACAGCATTTGCTGCAATGGGAATCCCCAGTGGCTATATGCAAAGAAATGGTACCATTGAGGGTAGGGAAATAGATAAGCTTTCAACAACCATCTGGAAGAATTAGCAATCTGGGTGAAGTAGCAGTGGTGGAGATGGCACAAGCTCAGAATGAACATCACATGCTGACCTGTAACAAAGTGGGAATGGAGGCAGAAAGAACTTCTCAGACCTACTTGTGAACATGTGTGACAAGAAATTAAAGAGAAGAAGGAAACCCAAAGTAGTTGAGACAATTCCTGAAGTCATTCTGATGGGAGCTTAAACATTAATGAAATTTCTATGGGAAAGATATATGCTTAGACTGATGAGGTCTGGGAAAGGCAATAACAGTGATTAAGGCACTAAGTTATACCACATGGAATATTTTGAATAAAAATGGAGTGTGTATGATTAATCAAAATGTAGGAAAACATATGGTATAATGTATGATTGTTTTGAAATACTTGCCAAAAATTAGAACACTATAAACTGGAAATGAAAGCACTGTTAACCTATACAAATTTTATATGAAGCACTATGGAAACTATCTTAATTAATCTTGGGGTCCTTGAGGGAAACAACTTTTATTATGTTACTTTACTAACTTGATGCACGATGATTCTTATGTGAGTAACTAAACCCTTCAGTAATTTCTTCATCTGGGTCATTCTTTGGAATTTAACATTATTAAAGGAGTGCACTTGATGCCACTTCTATTCTTGGGAGAGGAAAAAACTGTCCCTGGGTCAAGGTCAGGTGTCAAAGAATAACTGGTTTTGGCAGAGAAATCTGTGTAAGCATGGCATGGTCTTCTCCCACTGGTATCAGGATGAATTCCAACTCATTCACCAGCAATTCAAATATGCAGAATTGCTGGCCAACGACATGTACCTTGTGAAGTTTTCTCAGGTTGTTTTTGCATCTTGGGGAAATATTACTTATTCACATCAGTTTTCAAGGTTGTTAAGAATTTCCAGTTCCCAGGTCCCAGTTCTACATAAGGCTTTGTTAAATATGCCTTTCTATAGAAGAATGGCATTATTCTTGTGGTTTAAAATTTTTTTTAATTGTGCCTAAAATGAAGATAGTTGGCACAAATTTAGAATCTTTTACATAAACTCACAGCTATAATATTGACTCAAAACTAACTTAAACTAATTGCTCTAAGTTCAAATTCCTAAAACAGCAAGCAGAAGAAAAAAGCCTTGACATTTTTGATGCCTCCATGTATTTTTATTTACAAAAGTGATTTGGCAATATTGGAAAGCTCAAAAGAAATAAGTATTTTTCTACAACCACATCAGTTTCTTTTTTTTTTTTAAGATTTTATTTATTTATTCATTTATGCCCCCCTTGCTGCTTGCGCTCGCTGGGTCAGCCAACCACGCCGTGCGGGCGGGCTTGCCTTCACCAGGAGGCCCCGGGAACCGAACCCGGGGCCTCCAATATGGTAAACGGGAGCCCTACTGATTGAGCCACAGCCGCTTCCCACCACATGAGTTTCATAAACTAAAAGTACTTGTTTTACAAATAATCTTACTTATAAACCAAAGATTTAACCACCTATGCTTATTTATTAGAAAAGTTTTAGATTACTAAAATGATTGTGGCTTCTGCATTCATTATTTAATGGCAGGTTAATTTTCATTTGATAACATAAAAAGATTGAAGAAAACAGAAAAAAAATTGACTATCGAGATGGAATGTAAGGCTTTGCTGAAGGAGTAATCCACAATGTAAATATTTATGAGATAAAAGTACCCACAAAAAATTAAGGATTAAAGTCTTCCATTTTACTAGAGCTTTTGATGTACTTATGTATTAACAAGTAACAGAGATATATTGTAATTATTAGAAGATTTGTATGCTTGAGAATATTTTAAAAATCCATTAAATTTAAGATATTATTATAATGATGATATATAGACTTTTTATTCAGCTTATTTCCATTGGCCTAAATCATTATAACACCATTCTTTTCCCAATACATAAAATATTCAAGGATATTTAAGCTACTTCTGATTCCTTCTCTTATCCTCTCCATAAGGATATCATTAAAATTATCATATTATTTTAAATTCTATATTTCCTTGTCTCTTTTCTTCACTACATTGTAACCTATTCAAGACTAGAGGTCATTTGTCTCCAAAACTTGTCACAGCACCAAACATATGAAGAAAACTCAGTAGAAGTTTATAGAACTAAATGTAACTGAATATGGTCATTTGTAAAATTCTTGTTTCTTCAACAAACATAGGATTCCCAATGGATTTTCAACAAATATCAGACTTTTTGTTGCATAACCCTGATTCTCATTTACTTGGGAAATGGCATTATTGACAGCCAAGGAAGTGGGTTTTATTAGGGTTTAGAAAGAGAGAAAGATGTTACAATGTAGAATTACAATGGTATGTTCTTCAGTGATCTCCTATGACTATGATCTACAGTATTATGTACTTTTTCATTAACCTTTATGGGTTTACACCTTGTATGGTCAATATAAATGGCTTATGATTCATTAACCTTTATGGGTTTATACCTTGTGTGGTCAATATAAGACTCACAAACTATGGGGCAGCAATTTTAGACTTCATCATATATTCAACATTCCTATTACACATAGCCTATTGCCTTGTTCAAAATAGGACTGAAATAATATATTCCTATTAATTATGTGCCTAATTAATAGAGTAATTTGACTCAGGAAATATTGAGTACTTATTGTATCCATCCAACACCATGTTCAATCCTGCAAATGAAAGTAAAATAAAAAAGGTTCTTCTATCACTATTTACAGTCTAGTAGAGAAAACAACTTGTTATCAAGGTGTTTTAATAAATGTTGATAAGCAATGTCTTTGGGGAATGGGAAAAAATAAGCCAGTCTTGTGTGGTTTAAGAAAGGCATCTTCAAAGAAATGATGTCTATGCTGAGACTAAACAATAATGAAGTATTAGACATTTTAAGGTGTGGGTGACAATTTTCTAGTGAAAGAACAGCTCATTGAAAACATGTTAACAAGAGAATGATGTGATCAAAATTTCTATTTAAGAACATGTCACTGACTGTATTTTGGAGAATGACTTGAAGAGCTACAAAAGTCAGTTACATAGGAGGCTGTTTCATAGAATACCACAAAAATTATAGTAGTCCATACTAAAACAATGTCACCGAGAATGGAAAGAATGGACAAATACAAGCACTGTAATATGATAGTCATAACAGGACTTGTTCCTTCTATGTTTGGATGGTTAGAAAGAAAATGTATTCAGGACTTATGATCATTCATTCTTCTGCTTTGGGGAACTTTGGAAATATTGATGCCATAGATAGTGACATTACCTAGGTAAAAATTTAATAAAAACAGTGAAATAAACAAGTCCTCATTAAGAAACCTCTTTATCCTGTGATCTTAGAAAATGCAGAGTCTGAGATAAGAATGGGAGATATTAAATATCACTTAGTTAAATAAGTGTATTTCACCCAGATTTCAGGAAGAGGTTAAAAATCACATGCATAAAAGCAAAAGGCTGTGTTGCAGGAACGTTGAATATATGATGAAGCCTAAAAAGTAATTTACTAGGAATTTAATTCATTAGCAGCAACTACATTGAAGATGCTGAAGCAACAGAGTACAAATCTAGCACAGCCTTGCAAGATCACCAGCCTGATTCTATAGTTTCTACCCTAACATTTTATTTGACACAGAAATAACCCAATAAATTTCAAATTCAAAAATATACTATAATGGTCTATCCAAAGTAAATTAATTATATAAATATAGATCTCCAAAATTTATTTTTAAGTGTGTAAAATTGTATTTTAAACTTATTTTTGTCTTAGTTTGACACAGAGCTGGTGATGCAAAGTACCAGAAATTGATTGGCTTTTATAACAGGAAATTTATTTGGGTAAAAGCTTACAGTTCTGAGGCAGTAAAATATCCCAATCAAGGTAACACCAGTCATGATTTCTCAGGGTCCTGCCATGTGACAAAGTAAGATGGCCTCTGATCTCTGCTAGGTTCTCTGCCTTCCTCTCCAGAATCTACCATCTCCCAGAGCTTAGCTGTGGGCAACCAGGCATAGGGTTTCTCTGTTACTGGGCCTCCTCTCTCAGTCTCAGCTGTTCTGCTTTATTCCTGAGTTCAGCTGTGAGCTATGAGGCATACGGCAGGGCTCATCTCCTCAGCCTTAACTGCTCCATGGACCCAGCACCTCAGGGGCTTCTTTCCATGCCTTTGTGCTCTGCTGGGTCCAGACTCTGGGACCTCTCTCCCAGTCTCTTGGTGATTCTCTGTTTTCCTGCAGCCCTCTCTCTCACATGGCAGAATCAATATGGTAGCTTCCTTTATCTCTCTGTGTCTCTGTTTATAACAGACCAAGCAAAAGGGCAGAGACTCAATCTGAGTCACCCTTCACTGACATAGTCCAGTCAAAAGCATTTCACAACCACAGGGATGGTTAGTTCAAAAACATAATCTTTCTCTTTTGGGGATTCATAAAAATATTACAAATGTCACAATTTTATATGATACTATGGGTTGAATTATATGCCCCAAAATGAGTTGAAAGTCATAATACCTGGTACCTGTGAATGTGTCCATATTTGGAAATATAGTCATTGCAAACGGAACTAGTTAAGTTAAAATGAGGACATGCTGGAGTAGAGTGGGTGATTAGTCCAATATGAATATACTCCTTCTAAGGTGAAAGGAAAACATTCAGACACACGGGAAAATGGCGATGTGGTTGAGGCAGAGACTAAGTTATGCTGCCACAAGTCAACATGCCAAGGATTGCCAACCACCACCAGAAGCCAGGAGGGAGGCCTGGGACAGATCCTTCCCTCCAGACTTCAGAGCATGGCTCTTCCCACACCATAATTTCAGACTTCCGGCCTCCAGCACTGTGAGACAATACATTTCTTGTATTTCAAAGCTATCCTGTTTGTGGCACATTGTTATGGTAGTCCTAGGAAACTAAGACATATGATACTAAAACAATAAACTGTATGGACTGTGAAAACTATAATCCAAGGGTAGTCCAAATAATTGCAAAGCAGACATTGGAAAATTCTTAAGTTTTGTATGTATCTTGTTAAACAGTCAGCTTTGGGGAGCAATTAAGAACAATTTAACACAAAAAATATATTCATCATTATTGGATAGGAAATTTAAAAACTTGCATCTATTCCAGCAGTAAGAAACAGTGTATCTTAGCATCTCTTTATTGAAAATGACATTCCATTGTTCTCTTAAGTCTGTGAAAGCAGCAATTTGCTATTATTGGAAGGACAGAAAATTCATATACTACCCCTGTGTATATGACTGATCAGCTTCCTTAAAATCTGTGGATACATCAGGCTCCTGCCCACATTAGTACTGTTGCCCTGATGATTCCCTCTGCCTGGAATTCTTTCCCTCAAATACATGGACATTTCCCTTCTTTATCTCCTTCTTGCTATTCAAATATCACCTCTTCTCTGAAGTTTTCCCTAACCCCTTCAATTTAGCATTCTCTATACTGCTCACCAGCATTACTTTTCTCCAAAGTAGTAACCATACCATGGTATATATTTTCTTTATTTTTTCACTATCTCCCCACTCTAGTATGTGAGCTACATTAGATAAGGTATTTTATTGACTGTATTCTCACTGCTATATCCTTAGGTCTCAGAACAAGACTTTGTGAATGATAAATACACAAGTGGTGTAAATTTGTTAAAGCAATGAAAAAGTTTGATTTCTGGGGTCCAAACTGATAGATCACAAGAGATGGTTAAAAGATTATTGTTAACTATAAATTTAAACATGGATATTTCAAATAAGAAATATTAATAAACATATTGATATTTCACTGTGTTTTATAGTCTCTTATTAGAACACATAGTCCATAAAAATGGTTTTAGAGAGTTATTTCCCAGCTATTCAGTGTTTACTTATTGGGGACATTTTGGGAATTAAAGTTGCTCAATGAAATTGTTCTATTATCTAAAATAAGTAATATGTTCTAAAAATACTTTCTATTCACAATCCCCTCTGAGATAAAAGGCTGTTCAGAGTAGTGGTTAAGGGCAATAACTCTGAAGCATAAAAACTCAATTTAAAACCTAGCTCTTCCACTTACCTGCTGTGAATTCTCAGAGAACATAATGAAGTTCTCTTTGTCTCAGTTTCCATGCCTGCAAAATAATATTATTTGCTCCTTCTTCATAGGCTTCTGTGAGAATTTAATGAGTCAACACATATACAAGTCTATGGAACAAACAAAGCCTGGTACAATGTAAGCAGTTATATATTTTTAGAGCACAGAATGCTATTGCTTTTTTTCTTTGAAAGATATTTTTAAATGCTCTTCTATATTCCCCCTTTCCAAAATATAAACATTTTAATCCTTAGACAAATTTGTAAGTTGGAATCATATATAAAAGAGGATAGAAAGATAGAATTGGGGTAAAGTACATGGTTATATTCAAATTCATGATGCTGGACAAATAATTTAATCTCTATTTATTGAAATTTTTGGAAATACATAGAAGTGGTACAATGTTTTGAAACAAAAAAATATATATAATATAAAATCAAAAACCATGGGTTTCAACACCTGCTTTCTTTGCTGTGGTTCCTTTGGAAATTTATTTACATCTACTCAACAGTAAAATAGAGAAAGTTATATCGACTTTTAATAATTAAGATTGCTGCAAGGATTACACATATTAGTACCTGTAGAAACTAATTTATGTTGGTGGCAGCTGACATGATTTTCTCTTCAGGGTTTGCTATGGGATTCCAATTGGATGAGGGTCATTATTGACAATACTGCTCAATTCACTGAGAATGACGCTGCATCTATAGCAAAGTTGGGAACTATGTTACTTCTTGACAGTTCTACGTGGTTTAAAATAGACATCTAAAACCTGACGCAGATAGGATGAAAGTCACACATGGAAAATGTTAATAAGGCAAATTATAAACGAAAAAAGCTGTTATAGCTTATTATAACATAGACTTTAAGGGTGAAAATAGTGATATTGACTAAAATCACTTTCATCCTTTCATCACGGTCAGAACTTCAATTTATTAGGGAGCTATAACAATTTTAATTTAGTTTATACCAAAGAATATGACTGTCACATTTCTGTTTGAGCATAGGTTCTGTCAACTCAAGGAAGAAAAATAAACTCTAACTTCAGAAGAAAGAAAATGTTAGAATGTCACTGACTGGCTCATGGTATAACGGGGATGGGTGGGGTGGGGGTGGGGGTGGGGGAGGGGCTGGAGAATTAGAAAATAGGGAGACAAGTATGCTAAGTTTTAGGTACTGCAACCAAGGTCATAATAAAAAGAGGAATCGGGTTACAGTGCCACAGTGGGCGCAGTTGGCACTGATGGGCACAAACTTGCTGATATCAGAGCTGCTGACAGCACCAGATGCTTTTAACCATTCTGTTGGATTTGTCTTCATTAATGAATCAATCATATTCCCTCCTTACCACCTGGGAACAGAACCCAAGAATCCTCTTTAACAATTCTTTTCTGGATAGACCTAGAGATAAATGAGAGGTAGGTAGATAGACAGGTAAGATTTTATCTAAATGGATATTCAAAGAGAAAATTTCAAAACAAAAAGAAATATTTAATTAAAATGTTGCTTTCACAAATAACAGAACAAAGGCTTCCCTCACAACTATAGCACAAGACTGAAATATGCAATTTTTCATGGAAATTACTACTCAGATGGATTTCAGCTCCTCATTCTGAATGGGATTTGTGACTTAATGATTCCTCTGCATCATAATATACAGTGGCAGTTAATCCACAGATACAGTGCAAAATAATCTGCATCAGTGAAATTTCTGTGTCACCATTTTTCTTAATGCAAAAAACAGCACCAGCACTAAGTTACAGGATATGATATGTATGACTAAAAGCTGACTCTAAGGAGGTAGTAGATGCCAGGGCCTTCACTGGTAGCAATTTGATGGGAGGAGGAAGGGAAGTGGATGGTGGCATAATCAAGACATTCCTCTTTATACCAGTTTGATTTCATGAAAATGCTATATTTTGTTTGTTTTTGTGTGTATGTATGTGTGTTACATATATGTGTGCATGTATATATATGTGTGTATATATATATATATATATATATATATGTATGTGTGTATATATATATCTCCAGTTATTTTTAAATTGTCAGGCCCAAATAAACTAATTGAAATTTTAAAAACGTTAATAAAATATTCCGAAATAATTAAAAGCATAAAATCCAATCTCCCAAAATTAATAGGTTGTCTTGCATTTTGCACCACTTTTATTGAGGCACTGTTGATATGAAGATCTGTAAACTTTGGCCAATAGCAATCATAATATGGCAGCTGGAAATTTGACAGGGTGAGAGACAAGCTGACAGACACTCATCAAACAACTATAAACTGTGTTTCCAGTGCTAAGCTGGATTTGACATTTAATTAAAAATGCATTTTAACATAGGTTCACACACACAAAGTTTGCAGTTGCAAAATCAATGTTGCCTGACCTGAACTGCAAAACTTCAATGCTCAGAAGACAGAATTTTTGTAAGAAATATATTATGACTACCTCTATAAATACTGACAGTATTCTGAAAATAACAAAAATAACACACTATCACTAACTTAGAATATCTAAGTTTATCAAGAGCACTGAGTTTGGGAAATCCACTATTCTGTAGTAAGTACCAAGCAAACCTGCTCTTTCTCCCAGAGGAACATATTGTTTCATCCTTCAAGGTTCCTTGCTGCAAACACAACCTTGAGAAATGGCCCAAGTAAAGAGCAGTCAGGGCCTTGCATTCTTGGCATAAACAGTAAGATATAGGAGCATTAGAGACCCGTGGAGGAAATAAGTAAAAGATACTCACATATTTCCTAGGACAGTCTATAGTATGGTAATAATGAAAACAGAAGGACACAGATTACTTTTCTCAGTGAAGAAGAAGCCAAGAAAAAGTCTTCTCATGATAAGACATATGAATATATATATATGTGTGTGTGGGTTATAAATATATTTACTGTTTCCTGTTTGACAAAATGATTCTATAATGCTTTCTTATTTTTGATGTTTACAATAACTCATGTAGGAGAAATAGCCACTACTTATAAGACAAAAAAAACTTCCTAATTTATATTTTCCTCTGAGATGTCTTTGTTTTAAATTCCAAATCAAATTACTCCATTCCTCCATTGTGACCATAGAATATATTAGTTTTTTATCATAACTATTTTAACATTTTATTTAAATTATTTTATTTAGTAAATGCTTTTGTGTTTATACTGTTTGTATCTTGGATATGTGCTTAAAATTATTTATTTGCATGTAACTCGTGCATTGTGTATTGCATGAAAGAGTTTATTGAACAAATGAACAGAGGAACTATTTTTCCCGTGTAAAGCTAGAGGTACTATTAGTAACTAAGATTAAGGAATGAAAGCCCTAAACTCTCAGGATTTCATAAGAAAAACTATGTGATTCTCCAGACATGATGTTAATGTAAATATGTATGCTAACAGATTGGCAGGAAGCCCTTCTCCATACAGAACTGACCCTTCAAGGAGAAGAAGTCCTCAGAACATTGGGGGCAAGCTTTCCTGGTGACACTTCAAGAGTGAATGTGGCTATGGTAAAGCTTCTATAAGCAGCTAAGGGAGCAGGTGTGCACAAGTGGAAGCTGAATTAAGAGAGTTAGACCAGGTCACACAGATTGAGGACTGAGTTCATAAATTCATAAATGGGTATGTGTGAAGAGGTCCTCTGAGACTCCAAGAAATAAGTCCAAGAAGCTGTGAAGGGGAGAGCTATACTTATACTACTACATCAGTCAAGGCTATCAAACCCAGAGTCATTTGAGTAGACAAGTAATGGAATTGCCAAGCAATTTTGAGGGCTCAACTGAAATTGGAAACGATAAATCTGCCCCACTTGGCAGAGTTATGTGGTTTCCTCTAACAAAGTTCAAGAGAAGGAAAAATTTTTGATTAGAGATATCCAGACTGGGAGTGTGTTTAAATGAAAGCAGCAGACAACAGGAGAAGAGGGACAATTGAAGATAACTGTGACCTGAAATGTCAAACCATGACAATGAATTTAGTTAGAAAAGTAAAGCCAAAACACAAATGATAATCTAAGAAATGTTTGGGAAGTTTCAAAAGTCAAAGTGAATGAAAGAATATATTTAGTAGAGGTAAGTTTGTTATTAGATAGAAGGATTTCAAATTAATGATTTAGGATGTAACTCAGTTCAGATAGGTAATAAATCCTGACTGTGTCCTCAGGCTTGGTTTAATGGAAAAATAAATAAATAAAATGAAAGTTTTTGCCATAGAAAATACCTAGAAATTGTGAAGAAACTAAAGTTACTCTGGATAAGACTAGTGTGGAGATGGAATGAAACAAAGTGAGTCAGATGCCATAATCTCCTCAAACTGCAGGAGTATTACTTCATTTTAGAAAGTATATTGATTAAGAAAAATAGCACTGGGTGTTACTTTGGAATATATGCTCCCCAATGTAACAGAGTTAGACTCATTTACTTTCCCTATACTTTGCTTTTCTGCCCCTTTTATTTGAACCTATAATTAGTACAATGCTCATTAAGTATATGTCCCAGAGACTTAAATCTTCAGTCTGCTCATATGCCAGTTGAGCCCTGAACCTGAGCAGAGTTGCAATACCTATTCTCCAGTTCACTAGACTTGCCAAGGACAAATAACAAAAGGATGTTGATGGACTACCCATTCCTCCAAAACAGAGAGTACCCACAACTGCAAGTAAGGCATTTCCATTCATCTGCCCCATGGATCTAAGACCTCTCTCAATCAGAAATAGAGTGGGCATCACAATCCCAAATCCTCAATATTAAGGAATTTACAAGTTTAAAGGGGAGGGATGCAACTATGGACTAAAGCAGACTTATTAAAATTATAGCAATGGAAAAACTTGTATCATTGATATAATGGCAGAGGCCACCAGAGGTTCTGAGGGGAGAGAGAGGGAAGAATAGATGTAACATGAGGCATTTTGGGGACATTGGAATTGTCCTGCATGACATCGCAATGATGGATACATGCCATTATACAGTTTGTCAAAACCTATAAAATTCTGTAGTGCAAAGTTTAAACTATAATATTAACTATAGACCATGATTAGTAGGAATGCTTCAATATATGTCTAGCAACAAATGTACCACACTAATGAAATATGTTGTTAACTGGGGCAAAGTTGGGGAAGAGGAGGGAGTAGGAATATGGGAATCCCCTATATTTTCTATGTGAAATTTATGTAATCTAAAGCTTCTTTAAAAATGAAATTTAAAAAGTAATAATAAAAACAAATAAGAGTACATATTATATCATTCCATTTATAGAAAATACTAGAAAATGCAAACTAACGTATAATGAAAAAAGCATACCAATGTGTGTCAGGGGCAGGGCTTTAGTGCACAGGGATGGATAAGGGAATTGTGTTGGAGATTGGGACAGGAAGAAACTTTTGGAGGGTGTTGGATATGTTCATTTTCTCGATTATGGCAATGTTTTACAATTGCACTTGTGTGTGTATATATATATGTCATATCATCTTGTTTTGCACTTTAAATATGTTGTTTATTGTATGTTAAGTCTATTTTAATGTGGCTGTTAAAATTAATTAAATTAAAACAAAATATGCTAAAAATAAAGAAAAATAACACTGCCTGTTCTAAAGGAACTCCCAAATCCCATTCATTAAAACAATAAAGCCTTCTTTTTCATGCATAAAGTACTGCAATTGCCTATGTTGCAGGTGGCCTCCAAAGTTTTACAGGTACCCTGGATCCTTCCATGACTTTTGTCTATTGAGAGGACTTGCTGTATCTGATGGGAGATAAGTCAAGGGAGACTGAGGAAGAGTCAGCCAGATGTTGTAGAAACCAGCCCTAGAAGTAATACTCTTCAGGTTAATCAATTTTTCAATGGCTGGAACTCCAATGTTCCCACACAATCACAAGAGAACTGGAAAACATAGCTTAACTGTGTGCACAGAAAGAAGAGAAGAAATATGGATATTGGTAAACACCAGCATTCTCTGCCACAATAAGTGATAGTGGAAACACTGCTAATTGATATGAATCTCCAAGAAAACAATTTTACAGTGGGAGAGAGGAAATGCCTACAGTTTACAAGGTCAGTGTAGATTTTGGAATGGCTTCCTATATCCAGAAGTGTGTGAGGTTATATGTAGCTTCTTGAAAATGTTGTCATGTAAACAAAAAGTATTCAAACTGAAAGATTTTAGAACAGTTTGTGAAAATTATAGAGATAGATCAGGGTTTTTGTAAGATATGGTGCCAAAGGTGATCATTAGTATTAGGTGAGTGATGCCTCTCAGAATATGGAGGAAGACTGGATATAGACCTGAAAAAAGTACATGAAGTATGACTCTGCCCCATATTATGGTAATGGGAAAGGACAGATTAATGAGGAAGAGATAGAAAGGAAAATATGCCAATAATTCTAAGTAAAGCTTGAGTGAAAAATTGCATATGTGACTGTTCCTACCACCAGGTATCCCATGTCTCTCTGCCTATAGAGTCAGAGAGATAAATGATATCTAACAAGCATGATCAATATTTGCATGAAGGAAAAAGAACAATATATCATATGCATTTTAATTCAGCAGATATTTGCATGCAAGTTAGCATGATAAATCTTTAAGTTATGCATGTTATTCTCCAAAACCTTTGATTTCCATCCACTTATTCAAAGTGTAAAGTATATTTTTGTTTTCTTGATATATGTTTGTTTTAGTTTGCCATAAGCTACTGAAAGCAATATAACAGAAATGGGTTGGCATTTACAATGGAGGTTTATTGACTTAAGCTTACAGTTCTTAGGCTGAGAAGAGTGTCCAAAGAAAAGTGTTATCAGGCTATGCTCTCTCACTGAAGTCTGGCAGCTGCTGGTGATCCCAGACTCCTCTGTCACATGGGAAGGTACATTGTGGTATCTGCTGGTCTCTGCCTTCTCCTCTAGGATCCATTGCTTTCAGTTTCTGGCAGCTCTGTCTGTGGCTTTCTCTCTCAGCTTCTGAGATTTTCTTTCTGAGATTCTGTGTCTTCTCTCTGTCTGTCTCTCCATATCCATCCTGTTTATAAAGAACTCCAGTAAAAGGATTAAGGCGCACCCTAGCCATAGATTACTGAAGTAATTGAATCAAAGGCCCTTAACTGAAGTAATTTAATCAAAATGTCCTACCTATAATAGGTTCAACCCACAGAAATGAACTAGCTCTAAAGGCATGATTTTCTGGGCTCCATTCATCATCAAACCATCACAGTGCTTAATACTGATAGAAAAATAAAAGTCTAACTCCCACCATCGAGGTGCTTAAAATGTAGTAGAGAAGAGAGGAATGCATGATAAGTACCACAACTGAGGTAAGTATGCCTGTGGAGTACATAAATATGACTATAGTCACAGAAATATTGAGGAGAAGGGGACATGTGAGCATGCTGAAAATGACAAACAGGTAGTTTTTTGACTAGCCAAGAAGGTTGTGTGTGTGTTGTTGGAGAAGAGGGTAGTATTTCAGAGAAAAAAAAAATGCATTGCAGAGTGATAGTCATCCCCAACAGTAATGCTATATGTAGATTTTTATGCAGATGAGGGGAGGGAGGGAGTATCTGAGGGACTGGCAGAAGACAAGACCGTAGGATTTGGAATGTGCCAAACTATGAGCTATGTTTTGTTCCATGCAAAAGAATTTGCTCATATACTGTGTCACTGAAGATTTGTAAGAAAAATGGGTATATAAGAATCACATTGTAGATTTAAGGAAAACAAGAATAGAATTGAAAATCTTGAAGTTCATCCAGTGATTCAGTATTAACAGATTAATCCGGAAATTACTTAGTGGAAGATGGAAATAAAAGAAGGGTATACAAGAGATATTGAGAATGTACAATCTGTTAACACTATGTGGCTATTTAAGTGCAGATGGTGAATAAAATCAAAGGTACTGGGAATAGTAACTGGGTGAAATGTGTGTGTTTTTTAAGTCACTGAGATATGTAAAACAAGAATAGAACAGATTATGGATTGACCTTTAAGTTTGCAGCCTAGTGGAAATGTCTTGCGGAGATCCACCTCTTTTTTGCCAAAGTATTAATTAAATATTTATGCCTAGATCAAGAGAAAAGAAAAAAAAAATCTGGAAAAGAACATATTTGCTCCTTCCTGGGCTCTATCATTTCTTCCTTCTTTCAAGATGACCTAACAATTATTGCCATCATAAAACAAGGTAATTTTCGGGTATTTTTTGACATGAGATTTAATTTTTGTAAGCCAGAACACTGGAATTATAAAGAGCTTCTAGATGGCGCTTACACTTAGTTTAGTATTCAATCTTTTCTTACATATGTATTCTGTATCCTTTACAATTCTGAAGATCTTTTCCATGAAAGAGAAGACTGAAGCAAATAAGAACCAGCAGATTTGGTTTTTGCAATATTATCCACTGATATTTTATTGACCAAACCAACCACGATTCTGTTATTTGTTCACTTGTTCTGAGTGCATTTAACAAAGCAATCACTGAAATTGTCTATAATTATTCAAACTGATTTAATAAATAAAGCTTGTGAAGCTTTTTCCCTGGTGATTTTATTCTTAATATTCTGTGAACCAGACACAAATATATTTTTTCCTCCTAAATCCACTTGTCACAAAGAATTTCCCAAGAGGCCATAAGTGTGGATAGAGGAGAAAGAAGCAATGGAGGTTTATTTGTTGCAAAACTGTAAGAAGTCTGTTTGTGAAACTAACTTATACCTTCTGGCCCTACTCAGTCCTGATAAATTAAATCCCATTTCCATTTAATAATATCTTTTCCTGTATTAGTCCTAACTAAAGCTTGGTGGAGTCAGTTACATCTAGTCCACAGTAGGAGGTCAGGTTTCACAGTGACTTGGTATTCGTGGTTAGGCATTTCATTTCTACCAGGCCTAAAAGTAACTCAGAAGTTGTGGCTGAAAATAAAGCAATTGCCTGTAGAAGAGGGTATTTTTCCCCAATCTGTAGAGGCCTGCACTGTGACACTTATATTGGGATTTGAGAGAGGCTCCATAGAATACTCCTGTTTTCCACAGATAATTTAAGTAAAACTGGATTAGCTGTGTAATAAGGCCCAAGTGTAAGAAACGCTTTAGGACAACCTGAAATTGCTGCAGAGCCTTTTTGTATTGTGGTCCTCACTCACAAGAGGAAGTGTCATGGGTTACTTTGTTAATAGGTCATAATTGTACATTCAAATGTAACACAGTTTTGCCTTCGATATCCAAAAAGTTTCACTAAGATTTTTTAGCAGCTTGTCTTTCATCTTGGAGAAATATCTCGATATAAGATAGGCAACTGAATCTCCAGAAACTTCCCTGAGTAGCAGGCCTCTGAATTTTCCAGCATTTATCTTCTTCTTTCCAGTTCCTATGTGTCTTGATAAGGCATCTAAAGGACTTGATAATTTTTGCTTATCAGGTCCAATCAGCTGAATGCCACTGATATTGCAGGTAAGAGTGATGTTCTGAGAAATGCCAGTGTGATGTTCTGTGGAATATCAAGATAGTCAAGATGTGTGTGGACTCTATCATGGTATATAACAGGAGAGTTAACCTAATCCAGAGGCAAGATTGCAAGGATATTCTGCTATGTCTGTCAGATAAAAACTAGTTCTGGTGGCCCTTGGTGTATAGAAAAGTAGTCCCCTAGCCGAATGCCAGCTGTTAGAGTCTTTGCTGAATTCCTCCAGCAAAAATGCTATGTGGAACAGTAGCTGTAAATGAAGTCACCACACAAGAAATTTATTATAATTCTTAACCATTTTCCAAGATCACTCTTCCATCCACACATGCCAATGGACAAGTTAAATCAAGACATGATAGGAATGACCACTCCTGAAACTTTCAAGTCCTTGATAGTTGTACTAATCTCTGTAAAAACCCAAGAAATAATGCCTTACTTTGGTTTATTATTTTGATAAGTATAAGGAGTTCTAGTGGCTTTCACTTGTCTATACCAATAATATGATCCCTCACTCCATGGGTTAGAGAACCAATGCGTATATCCTGCTAGTTATTAAGGATAATTGCTCTAACTGTGCATTCTGAGCCTAGAGAAAACCACAGGAAGGGTTCTGGGACATATGGTACTAATAGAAAATACAGCCGTACCACAACTTTATTTAATCACTGACCACTATTAGACCCTCCTAAGACTGATGAGCTGCAGTGGCCTTTTGAGTTTCTGAAATAACTATCATTTCATAGCCAGTGTCAAGTAATCCACAAAAATTCTGGTTATTTTCCATTCTCCATTTCTAAGACACCCTAGTAAATGACCCCAAGTTCCTTTGAGGAAGGCTAGAAGAAAGATTTACTGTATAAACTTTTGGCTGAGTAATGCAGTAATTTCCCAAGCAGAAAGAGACTCCTACTTCATTTAAGAGTCTCTGGGTTTGTTAACTGTTTCAATGTAGGAATTTTTAAAAGTGCAAATTTTCTTTTTTATATTTAATAAGTTTAGTCTTCAGTTCACAAGATCTAAGGCCTATCTGATCATACAAATCAAGTAAGATTTTAGTAAGGAGCCAATCTGTTTCAGTTCTAGAAATAATATAATCTATAAACAAATACCTCTGCATTCTGATTTTGTCTTTAACTCTAATTTCATTTAGCATTGCCTTGCTTACCTGTTTCTGGCATGTAAATGCCACCACTTGGCCCTTGCCCATCCCAGCATCATATCCTTATTAAATTCAGGAGAAACAATTTAATGATGACAATTCCCACAGTCATTTTGGCATGAAGATGATATTGTCACAGATATACAGGATGTTAGGACTCCCCTCACCAATGTATTCCTCCCAGCTTTGCTGACAGGAGTGTTTATGTTACAATATACGCAGCAGCATCACATACCAAACCTACTTAGGCACTCATATTGATGCATATCTTTAGATATCTCTTCTACCTCATAAAAATAAAGTTCTGAGATTTAATTTTAATTGTATGTCATCTATCCTTCAGGTTCTCGTTTCAGTTAATCAACCAAGCAAACTAATGAAGACACTAACCATATGCTTAAGCTAACACACTGAATATAGAATCTCTGATTAGTGTACCATATAAATGAATTGCCCCAATTCAACACTGTATTCTTTCCAGCCTGATCCAACACTCTTAGGGGATTTTTCCATACATGTCCTCCAGGTTTTACTATTTAAATTAATAGCATCCTGCAGTTCCTTTGGAATGCATAGCACTTCCTCACAGGTTAATCTTTGTAGCTGGCTCCCGTGCATGAAAACTACTTCAGAGGGAGACATTTAAGCAAGATAAAACTAACCATCTTGGAAGGAAAGGGAGGGCTACTTCTATTAGCAAAGAAGTCTCCTAGAATTTAAAAGTTCTAGGTCCTAAGCTTCATCTAAATATTTGCAATAAACTAACATAGTGAAATCACTCTGAGCCCGCAGGTATGGATTAAGAATTGACCATTAGCAGGAATACTGCATGTGAAATATCTGATCATGCAACTTGCTTGTGCTTCTATTACCTACTTGAGTTCAAAATTATATACATATTTCCCCTAATGATGGAGTAATTCTGAGCCATTTTTTTTTCTTGGTGGATCAACTTACACCTTCCTTTTGTTAGATACCTCAGGTTGCACAGGTAAATAAAGTCACAACTTTATGTTTTATTATGCTAAGGAAGAATGGCACAAATTTGTGCCAAAACCCTAAGCTATAAATTCCCTAATTTAGGCTTAACTCAGGTTCCATGCAGCATTCTTACCACAAATACTTGGTAATATGCTTGGTTCTATGTACCATGTCCCACGTAAACTTCACTTCCATCATACATCATTTGGAAAGTTTTTTTTTTCTTTCTCTGAGCCCCAACCAAAGATATACATGATTGCAGCATTACCTAAAATATTTTCCTTACTCCCTTCCTTTGCTCTAGTACTATAATCTTTTCCCACATGTGTTTCTCTAGGATCATCAAGGTAAATAAGCAGGATCATGTCCTCTTTAGCATATAACCAAATTTCCCCTGGGTTTGAGTTTAAAATTTAGGATATGTTGGGTTCTGATTCAAGTTATAGGCCAGGAGACAATGAGGATTTGAAGGAGTGGGGAATAAGGAAAATGTTCATTTTTCTCTAAACATCTACCTCTTTTAATGTCAGAATAGGATCATGTTGGAAACAATATGTAAGAGAGGAGAAAGATTGCTTCTGCTGGCAGGGAGTCTCAGTGGAGTTGTGTGTTTCTAAACACTTAGAGTTATACCAATATTTGCAAGTATTACCATTCTGATTTATGTCACCCTTTCCTTTACCAAACTGTGTTCCTACAGTTGTATAACATAATTGGTATGGCCATGAATTCACCCTGTGTTATGACTTTGAAATAAATAAGATTGCACTAGACATCAAGCTTAAATATATATATATATAAATATTTATATCTATATGTATAATGTACATTTGACATGATTTTATATTATTAAAATACACACATAAATATAAGTATGCCTGTATATATATATATGTATATTTTAATATATGTATATTGTACATAATGACTGATAAAAATTATAAATTATTTTTAGACACATCCAAACTTGCCATACAATATCAGAATAATCATGATTTAAGAAGATTTGATATTTTAAAATGAGCTCTGCTTAGAGCCCCTTACCTAAAGCTCAAGCAAGGTAGAACTCACCAAAGAAAATGGTCGGAGTATTTAGTTTTATCTTTCAAAATAGACTTTTGCAAAACTCCTAATCAAAGACAATAGACACAACCTGATGACAAGAGCTAATGATTTAAGAGGGAAAAGAGTTTTATGATCTCCAAAAGCTAGCACTTAAATATCCTAGTAAGAGTTTGAAAGAAAGCTAAACTTTTAGGAAATAAATTAACACGCTCTACTTATAAAATGGCAACACTATTATAAGAGTCACTTCCAAGTGCATTTCCATTTTCTGTAATAATTCTTAGGCTATTGTGGATCATAACAGAGTGAAATATCGTCTTGTCATTATGCCATTTTGGCTTATTAGAACAAATTTAAAAGACCATAAAATAGGAAGTACTGCCTTTCTGCACATTCATGCAGAAGCCCTGAGTGGAGAAATTGGATGGGTTGGAGAAGTTATAAAAAGTAGGTCATTGTTACAAGAATATGTGAAATTTGTACCCAGTGTATTTTGAAGAAGAGGCATGTATCCTTGATGGACTTTTCATATTTGAATCACATTTAATAACAATATGAGATATTTCCCCAAAATTTAGGACTTAAATTATACTATCCCGCTTCTCGAAAGTTCTCTGTAATATTAATGAATCATTAAATGTCCATAATATCACACAACTTATAACGTTTATAAAGGAGCTATCTTTGAAAATGTTAGCATGCCTTTTCTTTATTTTCAGGATGCTCTATAATGTGCTGTCAGCACCCAGAAACCTCAAAGAAGAAAATACTACAAAAATATATTTAGTGACTGATTCTGATACCGCACCAGCTATCAGATAAAAAAAATGGAAAGATAAATGTGAGATAAACTCGATAATTGCAATTAGAAGACATGATTTACTTACAAAGAAGTAATGTGAATTAATTATATCAGATTAAAATCTCTTTTAAGGTATGATGTGACTAGTAAATTGTGAAGGACGGACATCTCATTGCTTGATGGTTACGTATCAAATAGTTTATAAGTTACCATATATGTATTCAAATTTAGTCCCTTTTTATGGATATTGATAGGACACTGATATTTCTAGAGAAGAAACAAGGATAGTTATGCTATTTGTTTTTAACCAATGCACAGTCAAAAAGAAATTGATTGAAATTAAAAATATATTTCCAGCCACTGATTTTTTTCAAATATTATTTACTTTATCAACATTGGGGAAGGTTTTACAACATTTAAGCTTTTAGTACATTTTTCTGATTTCTTCTATTCAGTTCTCAGTGAATTATGTTTGCTTGCTCTACTTATTTTCTTGATTTTATGAACTTTGCTCTATCTCTTATAAAACTGCCTAAAAGCAAATTGATTGCAACTAATTATTTAGTGATTGTTTTTCAAACATTGATTTCCATAAAAATAAGGCCATTTAAGATTGCTAAACACCATTTAAAGAATACTTAAGCATTTTTATGGTTAAAATATAATTCATTTTCCATCAGTGATGGCTACATCACCATTTAAACACGTTTTCAGGATTTTCTACACATTTTTATTCCACACTTACAGAACTTTTACCAATAGCACTTTAAGAACAATTTCTAAAACTCCAGGTCACCATATTGCTACAATTCAAAACAATTTTGCTTTTGAGATTGAAATTGTATAGAGAACCATGTGAAATCTCAGTGCATATTAGGTGATATGTTTAGAAATAGCAAAGTAAACCTTTGTTTAAAAACACATACAAAGTTTCAAAATCCTCCCAAAGATTGGGAAGGAATACCTCTAAATTCTGATAAAATAATGAAAAATGCTTCAATTTGCCTAAGTTCCCAAAGCAACCATGGTTCAAAAAATTAAAAATAATTAAAAAGCAGTGCTTAGAAATATTACTAACCTTGGGGCCTTTTAGAGTCTGTTTTTCCAGAATTATTCTCCACTTGTGGTATTCTTTGGATAGTATTCTTATTACAACCATTGTTTCCCAGCATCTTTTTAAGTAGCATGATTCCTGCCTTAATAAAAAATTATTGTTTTTTTAAGATTTACTTTTATTTACTTATTTCTCCCTCCCCTCGTTGTTTGAGTTAGCTGTGTCTGTTCATTGTGTGCTTTTTTTTTTTTTTTTGGAGGCACCAGAACTGAACCTGGAACCTTCCATATGGGAGGGAGCCACCTAATCACTTGAGCTACTTCCACTCCTTGCTTTGATGTGTCTCTCATTGTGTTTTCTTCCTTGTATCTCTTTGTTGAATCATCTTGTTGTGTCAGCTCGCTGCACCAGCCCTTCATTTCAGCTTGCTGTCATGCACATCTTCTTTAGGAGGCACCAGAAACCAAACCCGGGATCTCCCATGTGGTAGGAGGGAAATCAATCGCTTAAGCCACATCTGCTTCCCTGTTAATGTTTTTTTAGTACAATACCTGCATGTCAATAATTCTGCCATTAAGGCTAAATTTTAATCTTCTTTTAGTTAAGATTTAACTAAATCATCTATGTTCTCTAATGATTAGTTGCAATAATTAGTAAGATAGGATATAGTTATTAACTAGCCACTGTTTTTTTTGGAAAAAAGTTCTGGCAATTTAAG
This sequence comes from Tolypeutes matacus, assembly GCA_026826555.1. NCBI lineage: Eukaryota > Metazoa > Chordata > Mammalia > Cingulata > Chlamyphoridae > Tolypeutes > Tolypeutes matacus. The sequence goes on from JAKSZT010053767.1 coordinate 13,823,188, forward strand.
ATAAAAGTTAAATGGATTATAGAAGGTTTGAATTTTAAATAATTTGATTTACTCGTATAAATTATATCAGTTATTAAGAGTTTCTATTTTATGAGAAATTTTTAATATATGAGAGAACTACATTGTAGCTTTTTTTTTTACAGACCCAACTTCATGTCACTGTCATGAAACCACAATCACCTTCTTCTAACCAACTTAAAATCCATTTTCTCCTGGATATTCTCATCTAGGACCCATTTCCCTAACACCAATGACCCTAATTGATAATCAATGTGAACTAAGTTGGTGTGCATTTAGGATATATGGTTTTGTCCTTCTACTCACATTAGTTTCAAAATGTATATTGCAAGTATTTTGTCTAACTGCATATTACAGTTTTAAAGGACAGAAATTATATTGACCACATATTTTGTATCTGCCTCTTGGAATCTTATGCTGGGTGACAAAGTATAGGAGCTCAATAAGTGTATATTAAATAACTAAAATATGTTTTAGCTATCAACATGCTAGTTAGAATAGCCTACATTGGTTACCACCTTAGAGAAACTTGAAATGTATCTTTGCAGACATTCACTCAAATAATGAACATTATAATCCCTCACAGAGAAAACAACCAAATTTTAAAATCTGCAAATCTGCCAGGAACTAAAAAGTATCATTTCACATTTGACTGTTTCTATAGAATCAAATCAGAACCAGATTTTGATTTCTCTGTGACCCAGAGGAACTTTTAACAATGCATACAAATTCCTGGTCTGTGTTCTTCTGTGGCAATAACACTGAATGAATTATTTTTGTTTTTTCTGAATTTACAACAATCGTGGAGTTATGGTCTAAGTTTGCCTCCTATGCTTTCTTTTATATAAAAAAACTTACTTCAGCAAGAATAGAAGCAGATTTTAAACTTATTTTTCAACATGTCTTATAAATATTAGTGGTGGTACTGGGTAAAAAGGAAGACCATTAAAGAATAAGCGTTGAAATAAATTCAAATTGCATAGAAGATCAGTTTATTTTGGCTATAATTTATAGTTTACAGATATATTCCCCTTTTATTCACATTTTTAGTAACTTTTTCTAAGATAGTCAATAATTGTATAAATTGTCCTAACTCAGTACAGACACACTTCGGAGATATTATGAGTTTAGTTCCAGGCCAATTCAATAAAACAAATATCACAATAAAGTGAGTCACAAGAATTTTTTGGCTTCCTAGTGCATATAAAAGTTATGTGTACATTATACTCTAGACTATTAAGTGTGCAATAGCATTTTGTCTTAATAAAAATGTACATCCTTTAATTAAAAATATTTTATTGCAAAAATGTTAGCCATCATCTGAAACTTCAGCAAATCATAATCCTTGTCTGGAGATGGTCTTGCTTTGATGTTGATGACTGCTGATTGATCAGGTTGGTGTTTGTTGAAGATGGGAGTGGCAGATGGCAATTTCTTAAAATAAGAAAACAAGAAAGTTTGCTGCATCAATTGTCTCTTTCTTCCACAAAAGATTTCTCTGTAGCAAGCAATGCTCTTTGATAGCATTTTACCCCCAGTAGAATATCTTTCAAAATTTTAGCCAATCCTCTTGTACCCTGCCACTGTTTTATCAACTAAGTGTATGTAACATTTAAATCCTTTATGGTCACTTCAACAATATTCACAGCATCTTGATCAGGATTAGATTCCATCTCAAGAAACCTTTTTTTTTTTTCTGCTCATTCCATAAGAAGCAATTCAGTCATATCCTCAGAGTCCACTTCTAGCTGTAGTTTGCTTGTTATTCTCACCATATTTTTAGTTACTTCCTCTACCAAAATCTTGAACCCCTCAGAGTCATCCATGACGGTTGGTATCAACTTCTTTAAACTCTTGTTAATATTGATATTTTGACCTCCTCCCATAAATCATAAATGCACTTGATGGCATCTAGAAGGGTGAATCGTTTCCAGAAGATTTTCCATTTACTTTGCCCAGATCCATCAGAGGAATCACTATCTATGTCAGCTATAGCCTTACAAAATATATTTCTTAAATAAAAAGACTTGAAAGTCAAAATTATTGCTTGATTCCTGGGCTACAGTATGGAATTTTGGGTGGCAGGCATGAAAACAACATTCATCTTGTGCACTGCCATCAGAGCCCTTGGGTGACAAGATGTCTTGTCAATAAGCTGTCATATTTTGAAAGGAATCTTTTATTCTGAACAGTAGGTATCAATAGTGGATTTACTATATTCAGAGAATTATATTTTAAGTAGATGTGCTGTTGTCCATGCTTTGTTGTTCCATTTATAGAGCACATACAGGTTTAGCATGATTCTTCAGACCCCTGGGATTTTTGGAATGGTAAATGAGCATTAACTTCAATTTAAAGTCACCAGCTGCATTAGCTACTAACAAAAGAGTAGCCTGTCCTTTGAAGCTTTGAAGTCAGGCATTGACTTCTCTTTTCTACCTATGAAAGTCCTAGATGACAACTTCTTCCAGTATAAAGTTGTTTTATCTACATTGAAAATCTGTTGTTT
>JAKSZT010053767.1:13852387-13870221 GCA_026826555.1 Tolypeutes matacus
TATCTATCTATCTATCTATCTATCTATCTATCTATCTATCTATCTATCTATCTATCCATATCTACCTCCCAATCAATCTATCCATTTACCTAACATCTGTTATCTATCATCTCTATCTCTCATTTATCTATCTGGTATATAAATATGGTTTATATATCTAGCCTCATGCCAATGCTACACTTTTTATAAACAAATCAATTTTATTGAGACATATTCATAAAGTATACAATTCACCCAAAGTGTATAATCAATGGTATTTGGTATAACCACATAGTTGTATATTCATCACTTCAATCATTATTAGAGCATTTTCATTATTTCAATAATAATACCACTAATAAAAAAAATTCCTCACTTCTTAATCTCTCTAATCTTTTTGGAGTAATTAAATTGTTCTAAAATTTTTGAGATGATGGATATACAACACTGTGAATATACTAAAAGCCATTTGGCTTTGGATAGATCATATGGTAAATGAGTATATCTCAATAAAACTGCTTAATAAACAAATAAATAACTATGCAAGAATAGCCAGAAATAACTGCTACATTTTTTTTTATTACTCCACACAATGTTACTGCCAGTTTGGATTGTCAGTAAATTTTTAAATCTGAAAGTGTGAATCCTCCAACTTTGTTCTTTCTCAGTATTATTTTGGCTATTAAAGGTCTCTTGAATTTTCACATGAATTTCAAGATTGATTTTTCCATTTCTGCAAAATAACAAAGACCATTGACATTTTTATAAGAATTGTATTGAATCTGTAGATCACCTTGGGGTTCTATTGCTATTTTGACAATATTAAGTCAATATTGTGTCCTAGACCTGTACACAAGTTGCCCTTTCGTTTACTTAGGCTTTCCTTAAATTTTTCAGAAATATTTTGCAATTTTCAGTGTACCAATATTTCACCTCTTTAATTAAACATTTTCCTAGGTATTTTTAATGCTATAGTAAATACAGCTGTTTTCTTAAATTTATTTTTGGATTGTTTATTACTGGTATACAGAAACACATCTAATTTTGTGCGCTAATATTGTACACTAAAATTTGGCTGAATTTATTTATTAGTACTGCTATTGTGTATATATTTATGTGTGTGTGCATAGTCTTTGGGATTTTCTATATATAGTATCATTCAATAGGCAAATAGAGATAATCTTACTTCTTCCTTTCCATTTTGCATGACTTTCATTTATTTCTTTTATCTTTTATCTTTCCTTTTTTTTTTTTTTTTTTTTTTGCATAATGCTCCAGGTTGATCTTCCAGTTCAATGTTGAATAGCAGTGAAAGTGGGAATCCTTGTTTTCTTCCTGATTTTGGGGAAAATTTTCAGTATTTCACATTTGAGCTTTAGTTGTGGGTTTTCTGTAAAAGCCCTTTATCATGTTTAGGAAGAGCCTTTCTCTTCCTAGTTTTCTTAGTGTTTTTATCATAAAAATGCATTAGATTTTTCAAATGTTTTACTGCATCAATTGAAATGATGATGTATTTTCCCTTTGCTTTATTAATGTGGTGCATTATATTGATTTTCTTATGTTGAACCATCTTTGCATCCCAGATATAAATTTTCTTGGTCAAGGTCTATAATACATTTGAAATGGTGTTTAATTTGTTTTGCTAGTTTTGTTTTGGTATTTGAAAATGTATTCATGAGGGTATTTGTCTATAGTTTTCTGAGACAATTTTCATCTGAATGTTGAGCTTTCTTTAAACGTGTGGTAGAATTCACTGGTGAAGCAATTTGGGACTGGACTTTTCTTTGTTGGGAGCTTTTACTGATTCAATCACTTTACTTATTATAGACCATATCATATTTTCTATTTCTTCTTGAGAGAATTTTGGTAATTTATGGGTTTCTAGGAATTTTCACATTTCATCTACATTATCTAGACTGCTCATGAACAATTGTTCATAGTATTTACTTGCAATTCTTTTTATTTCTGTAAGGTGAGTAGTAGTATAGCCACTTTCACTTCTGATTTTGATTATATGCATGTTCATTCTTTTATTCTTAGTCATTCTGACTAAAAGGCTTTTGTCAATTATGTTGACAACATAAAAATCACTTTTTAACTTTGTTGATTTTCTCTTGTCTTATTAATAATATTATTTTGCTTATCTCTACTCTCATGTTTATTGTTTCATTTCTTTTGCTTACTCCAGTAATCCATATCAAAGCCTAACCTGTTCCGTTTGGGCTACTCTTTAACTGAAGTAATATCTAGAAGAATTTTATTTACATTGGGCCTCCACCCAAAGGAATGAATTAAGTTTAAGAACATGTTTTTCTGGGCCACATATCTCCAACCCATTATACTCATTAATACCATTCCTGCTGTTTTTTGTGTGTTTAAGTGACTTTTTCTTGGTGCATAGTTTTGAATACATTCTTATTTCCTTTCTTGAATGTAATTCTAGGTAATTTCCTAGAAGTTACTATGGGGAGAACAATTATCATTTTACATTTATAACAATCTACTTTTAATTGATAAATCATCTTCAATAGCATAATAAAACAACTCCCGTATACAGCTCTACCCCTCCTTTATCTTGTTATTGTCAATAACTACATCTTTTTTTTTTTTTTTTTTTTTGATGTATTGTGGGTCAGGGATTGAATCTGGGATCTCGTATGTAGGGAGCTGATGCACAACTACTGAGCCACATCAGCTCCCCAGAGTTTTTTTTCATTTGTTGTTTTTTTTTTTAGGAGGCACGAGGAACTGAACCCAGGACCTCTCATGTGGAAAGTAGGCACTCCACCACTTGAGCCACATCCACTCCCCAATAACTTCATCTTTATACACTGTGTGATCATTAGCATAGATTCCTAATTATTATTTTATGCATTTGTTTTCTGAATTATCTAGGAAACAATAAGAGGAGTTAAAAACAAAAATATAGTAATGCTGGCTTTGATATTTACATTTTTGTATACCTTTATTGGGTTGTTCTATTTTTTCAAATGGCTTTGAGTTACTTTCTAGTGTCTTTTCATTTCAACCTGAAGGATGCCCTTCCATTTATTCTTCTGGGAGTTTTCTGATCTTCTTGGATTTGTGGATCAAATTTGGGGACTTTTTAACCATTCTCTCTTCATACCGTCTTTTTTACCCTTTCTCTGTCTTCTCCCATAATACATATAATAGTCCATTGGATCGGTTGAATTTGTTCATTTTCCTCACTATTTTGTCTTTCTGCTCCTCACACTGATTAATTTAAATCACCCTAGGCTTAAGTTCAATTATTCTTTCTTCTGACTGCTCAAATTTGCTATCAAATCCTTACAGTAAAATTTTCATTTCAGCTATTGTATTTCTCAGCCCAGGAAAAGCTGTTTGGTTTGTTTTATTAATTTATATTTATTGGTTTATTTTCCTATTTTTTCATATGGCCTTCTCTTGTTATCCTTTAGCTCTTTTTCCATGGTTTTCTTTAGCTTTTTGAGCATGATTAAGATAATTGATTTAAAGACTTTGACTAGTAAGTCCAATGTCTGTTCTTCCTCAGGGACAGTTTCTCTTAATTACTTATTTCTGTAATTAGGCATTACTTCCTTGTTTCTTTGCCTGTTTAAAATATTTTTTGAAAACTAGACATTTTTCATATTATATTGTGATAACTCTGGGCATTTAGGTTTATCCCCCTCTCCGGTGTTAGTTTTTATTGTTTGATATGGACAATAGCAGTTTGCTTGTTGGTTACTTTGTGAACTATTTTTATTAAGTCTATATTCTTTGTTATTTGTGCACTCTAAACTCTTTCCTCCTTAGTTTATTTCAGTGTTTAGACAGGTATTTCCTTGAATTCCAGAGCCATATCAACAAATAAACATATAAACTAAAAAGAAATGAGAGAAAAAAAGAACAAAAATTAGGGAAAAAGGAAAGAAAATAGATTCTCCCAGTTTTTGTGGATTGGTTCTGTATCGGGGCTTATCCAGACCATTTACAAGTCTGCTTTAGCCTTTACTTCCTGATTATATGGAGCCTAAAGATTAGCCAGAGGTGAATGTTTAGGGTTTTCCCATGTTTTTTTCTGAGCTTGTGTCTTTCTCTGGGCATGCCCATGGCTTCTAAATTCCTTAGTATACATGAGAAAGTTTTAATGCCCTGATTTCCCAAAGAAACTCTCTCCCTGCTTTTCCTCTCAGTCTTTTGGTGCTCTACCATCTGCTTCAACTGAATTTTTTTTTCCCAGGCAGCAGGGGGTTATTAATTTGTTTCATAGAGTTTTCAAAGAATAGGTGAGTTCCAAGTTACTTGAAACAAAAACAAGCAAGTTGTGTCAGTCCTTCAGGCAACCACAAGTCAGGTCAAAGAAGACAAACACAATTCTTTGGGTAAAAGATCTACTCTACTCCTTTTGGAACTAGTGACCAGGGTCCTATTCTGGCCATGTGGGCTGCCATTTTTAAGACTACTATTGAGCCAGGAAGTAGAGTAGAGCAACAGCAAGTAAAAATGCCACAAAACTTTCCTACCATTTTTAAGTTGCTTTTTTCTTTTACATTTACTTATTTTCTGTAATTCTTTGACTATTTTTCAGAGCTCTTAAAACATTGATTTTGACAGTTTTTGCTTGATTGTTTCCTTGTTTCTATGGAGGAACAGGCTTTTAGAACTACTTACTCTGCCATTACCACTGACATCCTTGGCTGCTCTTTTTAAATACTTTAATAATTCTTTCATCAATTGTGCCTGGGAAAGCATTTGAAATCAAAAGCAATGCAAAGTAGCATGTTCCTCTTTGCCATAAATTTAGTTTCCATTTTTAGAACCTGTATTAATGGAAGTACTTCCATCAGGCATAGAACTACAGTGATAATTCATTATATTTAGAGCCAATGCCAATACTTCGGATTTCACTGCTGTCTCTTTATAGTGCAAACAGTCTGTGCTCTTGGCATCATATCAGAAACCATATGGTAATAGGAAGATGATCACGAAACACGAGCAAATACATACCTCACAGCCCTTAAGCTGTGGGGAAGATGATCAATTTGTGAGATCTGCTGTAGATGAGACGGCAGAAGAGTAACCTGTAGTAAGTGGAAACACGTGGGAAATTAAACTTGATAGACCAATAATGAAGAAACTATTCAAAAGGCCTAACTCTGATTGACCCACCATGGTTTCTCTAGGAAGGAATTTATGATCCTTGCTAAAATAATTGGCTTGTTTTCTCTACTTCAGGGGTTCTTAGCCTTTTTCGTTCCACAGCCTCTTGTGCCAGTCAGGTAAAAACCACGGACCCCATACTAAATCCACACTTTACTGTGTATTATTTAATAAATATATCATACACATACCAACACATCCCCTTAGGAATAATGTTTTTTTGAATATCAATTCAAGTTCTGGACCCATTGTTAATAAACCCTGCTCTGATTTCTAAATTCTCATCCTTTCTAAAGCAATTCCAATTTCAGAGTACCTTATATAAATATTATTTTAAATGTTATACTCATATATTGCTATGATATTTTTATCTACTCCTTCTGCTATTTTCCCTAATTCTCATTGTTGAGATTACAATAATGATGGTTGTGATGATTTATTCCTTATTAAAGCCTTAGTATCAAGGAACCTATTGTGCTTATCTCTTAAATTACCAAAACAAATTCTATTATTTAAAAAATTCCTGAGAAATGTGATCCTACAACACAACCTGCTTACATACACATTTATGAAGTTCATTCAATCAAATCTGAATTGCTATGAATTATATTATTTTCTTGTAGATCACTTGAAATAAGCAAGTACTGGTTGACATCTTCTGTGTAGTGACATTAAGTTTGAAACTTGTTAGGCAGTCATTTAATGTAACAGAATCATGAACACAAGGCATTTTGAAAATTCATTTATACTATTCAGGTCAATATTGAAACCACTTCAGAAAGATTCATAAGTATTTTTGGACTGATGCTTCCAAACCTCAGTATTAACATTGTTGAAATCTCAGTATTACAATATTTTTGCTAGAAAATTATGATAAATTTAATATATTGAGTTCATTATAACATCTAGATTTACTGTACTTTTAAGATTAGTACTTTTATATATTAATCTGCTCCCTCAATGATTCAGTAATAATTTTCTTATTCACAACAACCCCAGGGATAAAGTCACTTAGAAAATTAGAGTGTTTTCCTTTCTTTTAATTTTGCTTCTATGTGTTTGAATGATAGGCCTTATATTAAGTTATGGAGAATGACTGGAATTAATTTATACCACTTTCAAATTTAGTTAATAAACATTAAATTAAACTTGCTTAATTCTAGCCATAATTGTAAATTCTTTACAAACATTAACTCATTTAATCTTCATGAAAAAACTATGAGTTAGATAGCACTATTGTCTTCATTTTATATTTAAAGTGACTGAGAAGGGAGAGATAAAGTAATTTCCTCAGGTTTTTCCTGCAAATAAATGTTAATAAGTTGCATAGCTAAATTTTAAACTCAGACTTGCTCCAAAGTCAATCTCTTCGTCGCTTTGTGATGCTGTCTCTCTAAGGTATATATAGTTGTATATTTAAACACAATAATGTATATCTTCCCTGTATCCTAGATAATGGGCACTATAATTAACTCACTATTCCAAGCCTAAAATCTTGAAGTCATCTTAAATATAATCTTCCTTTTATCTCAGATCCATTTAGTCTCCCATTTGGCCATTCTGCTTTCTTAAATATTCACGTATCCATTTATATTTTCCAATCTATTTATTTTATCTATTTATTTTGGCTTACAGTTGTGTTTCTGCCCTTCTAGTTGACAGCTATAGTCACTAAGGGGTCAATTTGACTTCAGACTGATTCTTTACCTTCACACCTTCTGTTATACCACCATAGTGGTGTTGCAAAGATTAAAATCTAAGATGTGATCATTAATGACTAGGAAGGTAAAGGAAATTGAAGAATATTAAAGTTATGCACATACTGTGCTTTTTTCATGAATAAGCAATAAGTTATCACTCATTTCAATCAATATTTTCATCAAGTTCCAATTTATGTTTACGTAAAGCAATATGACTGGTTTAGATTAATAGAGATAATAAGGAGGGATTCCACTACTATGGGTGTAAACAGGATAACATCACTTGACTCAGAATTTTCCATCCCTGAAGTTTGCAAAGGCATTTTTCATATTTAAGCTGGCCACTAGCTTTAAAAGAAGAATTATACATCTTTATCCCATGGAAAAAGACCAAAGTTAATACATAAATTTTCCCAAATAATCTGTCCCAAGGATAAAAGCCAACAGATATTTGAAACATATAATGCACAATAAATTATTAGCAACTATGGAGGGAAAATTAATGTATAGAAACAATAACCATTAAGACAAACAATGAAAGAAGGAAATCCAAGATATTTTCTTAGCTTTCTTATAGTATAAACAGAATAACAGTATTGTACTTGATGGTTGATGCCTAATATGACTCTCAACCATGCAAGGAGTAAACTTTTGAAATCAAATGAAATTTACAATATTTGAAACCATGGGATACTACTACTTTTTCACATAAATTAAATATTTTCCTTTAATAATTTTCTGTCATAAAATTAATTTGCCCTTTAATGTGAATCAAGAATACCCACATCCTAGGCTTAGAATATTTCCATAATGTGAGTGTTTTAATGTCCACAATTGAATTATTAACAGTTTTATTTTAGGACTACAAAAAAAAAGATTTTTGAACACAAAATTAAAAGTGTTCCCAAAGAATAGACAAAGCACTTCATGAAGTCTACCATCTTGCTATTTGTTTTCTATATACCTTAGCTGTGCTTTGTTTCTCTTCCACTATTTCATCTACTTTTGGCTGAATGGAAAATCTTTTTCAATTCCATTTTATCTCCTGTATCGACTTATTAAGTGTAATACACTACTTAAGGAGTGTATTACTATATGCCATAGTTGACTTATCAGAGACCACCTTCAAGTCATATTAAACCACTTCACATATAATGTGAGAAGCTTGCAAAAGTCTACTTTTACTTTCCCTCTCTTAGCTCTTAAATTAGTTTTAACTGATTAAGATTTTGTAGACTTTTAGACTTATCAATGCCTTTCAAAAGTTTTTCTTGCTATGATTTCCAAAAATATATTTATATTAAAATTTTAAAATGTAAGCATTTACTTCACTTTTAAAACTCTTAATTAATTTCCTATAATTTATTTTTCTGTTTCTCCTCCCTTTGTCTCCCCTTTTTGAATGTAAAAATTAATAATATCTTATTTTTCTTGGTGATCCCCTAAGTCACATAAATGGCTTCATTTTCATTCAATCTTTTATTTGCGAATATCAATATAATGTATTTGTCTACTGGGTGGGATGGGGAAAAAAATTTAAGTTGGAGATTATACATTTATCTTATTACAAAAAATTGTGCTAGTTAATAAAGCCAACAATTTAAGCAGGTATATACTCAGGTTGTTCCAGTAGCTGCAGTAAGTAATTCTAAATAGCATTTTATTTTGAAATTTAGTGTTTTTTTTTACATCTAATTTATAAACTATTCTGTAAATGACCTATTTCAATGGCTGGGGGTATGATATAGAAAAGAAAATAGCACTATATAACCTATTTTATTTTATTTAATTTTATTTTAATAAATGGAACTTCTGAATTTTGGGTAGAAAACCATTATAGTATATGTGTAAATATCAATAAATAGAGGGAAATTTTCAGAAAGTTATTCCTGGGTGTTTTGCATTCCAATTATCTGCTTGTCCAAGAAATTCTTTAAGACTATAGAATATCAGACTCAAATATTGGCCTATTTGACAAAAATCTAATAATTGTTTTTTATTTTCATCTTTGTGAAATATATTTATGTATTTTGAAATTATAAAATGCATATTCCTTACATAATGAACCTAATCTTTCTATCATGAAAAAGTATCAATTACTTTTTATGATAACATTAATTTTTGGTCATGGTTTATCATTAGGTATCTTCAGGTTTCAGTTGCAGAGGAAAGTTTTTCTTGATATTTTAAATTGAAAATGTTTTAATGTTTGGAATTAATGGCTTAACAGAGAATTTCACTCTAGGTTGGTTCTCTATGTTTGATACCAACAGGCCATGAGTGTATCCTGTTGGAGATATCATTGCTTCTGACTCTGTAGGAAAGGGGAGGGAAAAGAGACTTCCACTGCTCCAATTGCAATTGAAGTCCCACCTCCAAACTCTACCCTCTCTCTAGGAATTAGACCATGGACAGTTGGTCATTAAAACCCTACGTGTTCACAACTGTGCTTACTGACAGAAAATAACCATCCAATCTCATGTTAGTGCATCTCACTGATACAAAACAGTTTGCAAGTAAGGACTCTGGAAATTTAGGTGTTAACTGTACAGTTTCTCCCAGAGAAGGAGGCACATTGAGAGAAATGATAGAAAATAAGAACACTAACTCCCAAATATTCACTAGAATTTTAAATTATGTTTAATTTCAAATTCATTTGTAATTTTCATGGTCACTTTAAAGATAAAACAACAAATTGAAAATAGGAATAGAAATAGACTGATATTGTGATGTGTACTGTGATGTTCCTGATACATTTTATGCATGAAATCAGATAAAACTTTTTGCTCAACATGAAATACAATTTCTGGCAAATATGTATAATCATCTGCAGTGTTTAGAGAGCCTAAGAATTCTAACATGCTGCCCTCATCCTTACATTAAAGAGTTTGGTTTTATCCTATGCTAGTCTTTGAAAAGGCATAAAGGTGAACTACACACTCTCTACTTTCATCTTATTAAACTAAAACACACACAAAGGGAGAGGCTTTCCAGGTCCTATCATGTTTTGAAAATAGTAGAAAATAGAAAGAGTATGTAAGAGGGAGAAAAAGTAGAAAAGTAGAAAAAAAGTTCAAAAAAATATTTTCAGCCTTTTGTGATGCAGCATAGGTGTCAGTCAGCTAATGCAGTGTTGCTTCCACCCTAACCAGCTCAATTAATCCTCCTGGTGACAAAAATCCAAGAATTACCAGCTTATTTCTTCATATCTTTTGTAGATTTCAGGGTCTAATTAGGCAATCAAAAGCCCAAGTTTGCATCATGAGTTTGACTACTTATTAGCTGTATTTCCTTAGAGATGTTGCTTATAATCCTGTGTGCCTTAATTCCATCATCTGTAAAATAATGATAATAAGCACCTAACAAGATTGTTGACAGTGTTAAACGTTATAATCCATATAAATTTCTTAAAATAATGAGAAATTAAAAATAAATTTTATTTACACTTATATTAACATTTATCCTTAAAACATTCAGTAGAGTTACTTTAGTAATTCAATAAGTAATTCACAAGAATTATAGAAAAATATTGTGATAGACCTCAAGCAGATACAAGACTGGTTGTTATGTATTCCTTCATTTAGTATGCAATCTGATTCAGAAAAAATAATATTATTGCAAGTAACTATGAATCATATTCTTTGAAAAGTGAAACTTAGTGGTTAACATAGGTCCTGAGGGGAGGGGAGAGGAAGAATAGAATAGATGGAACATAGGGCATTTTTAGGGAATTATAATTATTAACCATGATCTTACAATAATGAATACAAGCCATTTCAAATTTTGTCAAAATTTATAAAAGTGTATGGTCCAAAAAGTAAATCATAATGTAAACCATTGATCATGGTCAGTAGGCTTGCTAAAATATGTGTACATCAATTGTAACAAATTTACCATCTGTATGTAAAATGTTATTAATAGTAGAGAGGGGAAAATGGGGACATTGTTGGGTATATGAGAACCCCCTATATTCTCTACATGATTTTTCTATAACCTAAAGCCTCTTTGAAGATAAAATGAGAAAAACAATAAGACACTAGAGAAATATATGGAAGAAAATCTCACTGTACATAAAATTGCATCAGATTCTAAATAGGCACACACCCATATCCCACCCATACATACACACTCAAAAAATGAACATAATAAATATTGAAAGAAATTCATCTTATTGATTATAATTATAACCAAGAAAAATATATCACTGATTAAGTAATATCATGAATATATAAAAAGTTGCTAAGTCCCCTAGGTATTATGTATTTCCTTGAGTTATAGTGGATCTTGTAATTACCATATGTCTAAAGCATTTATGTATTTCTCATTTGGTTTACTAAATGATGGAAATTCACCAAAATGTAGTAATTTCATGAAAATGTGATGCATATAAAAGTTGAATTCCAAATTGCCTTTGCTATATAAACCATAATACCACCTTGAAAATTTTAACATTTTAAAACATAGTAAGAATGCTCTCCAACAATCTAATATATACCAAATTGCAAGATCAATAGTACACCATATTTTTTAGATTTGTATAACAAGATAAACATTTTTATAGAGACTAAATGAATTGAGAAAATATCATGATATAATTGTAAATGTGTTTATGATAATAATTGAACTCATAAAGAGAAATAAAATTTAATTCCAGAGATAGCTAACTCTATCCATATTTTCATTAAAAAAATAGAACTAGAAATCAGATCTCATAAGTAAGATTAATGCCTTTAAATAAAACTCGTTATAGGATTTATTATTGTTTTGTAATTCCTTGGTTTTAATAATTCACTCAACCCCTTCTTTAAATTCTTGCAGTTTAAAATATTTATATCATCTTAAACTTATACACATGTATATTTTTCTAATTCTTTTTAAACACTGTATTTGATTAATTTCCCTTAAACTTTGGTGAATGTTTTCATCTAACTACATATTGTTAAAAGGTGACCTTTTGTTTTGATAGTTTGTCTGACTTCAGTACTAATAAGCTGGGGAATGAGATGTCTAATGAAATTGTGTACAGAAATAATGATAGAAGGCTTATTTGGAATTCTATAAACAAAGCACTGCCAAGCCTGATGAGGAGTGTTTGGAATCTAACTAATTTTAGAGAGAGGTTTTATTGATTACAAAGAGACAGGCTGCATTTTAATCATTTTCGCAGAACTGTACTGCCTGAGGTACCAAAAATCCATTAAATAAGGATTGTAAACTGTTTTAAACTGGATCTTAAATTGTTTCTTGATGTATAGTCAACAGAAGCCCTGTAAGAACAATCAAATATACTGAAGCATATTATAATCAATTTGTTTAATTTTAATTTTTCATATATCTGACACTCTTTGATGCAGCTGTTCTTAAAGCTAAATTACTTTTCTTCCAGATGGGAGTATCATTTTATGTTTTTGGTCTGCTCTGCTCCTACAAGGCAATTTATCTGCTCTATTCTTTACTTATTAATTTCTAATATCTATTCTTACACTCACAAAAAATAATTTACTAGCACCCATAAATGTTCATTTTATTTATAAATGTTCATTCTATATTTCTGTAATATTACAAGGGACTAAGATTTTTACAAAAAAATTTTGATTTGTGAGTTAAAATGTCTTGGAGTATAAACATGCACATACACACACACACTCATGTTCTACTTGGAAGTGATTTTATATATTTGATTGATTTAAGTACCTTAGTGTGCATACAGGAATTATGTATTAATAGAATACACATTCTATTGTAGTAAAGTGGTGAATGATATTTTTGATGCCATGAAAATGAGGATTTACAATTTTATTTTTGTTGTAACTAAATAAATTTTAATTCATTTGCCTTATTACATGATATTTTCAAGAAAGAAATAGAAAATAAATATGCATAGCGGATTCTCATCATGAAATTATATGATTTATGGAACCAGATAGCTACCATTCAAAATTCAAATCTTCAATTAGCCACATGAAAGCAATTTTAGAGATTTTTGGAGTTAGAACATCAAAGTAGATTTTTTTTTAGCAAATAGGTATTATTGAAACATTGTAATACTAAAGTATAAACCCACCCAAAATGTACAATTATTGGTATTTGGTGTAATCACATAGCTGTGCATTCATCACTTCAATCATTTTAGAGCATTTTCATTTTTCCAATAATAATAATAATGTAAACAAAAGAAAGATAAACAAACAAAACTCATCACGTCTCAATCTCTCTATGCTTTCCCTGCCATACACAGTGGTTATTCTGTTTCTTTTTCTCTAGTATATCTGTATGTATGTTTTGTAAAAACAGTCTTATATATGCAATATCACCCATATTCGTGGTTTACATGAAGTTTCAATATATTGTACAGACCCATGTTACAATTTTCCCTTTCCTTCTATTAATATACATGATCTTAGACTTTACTTTTCAACCACTGTCATACTCATATAATAGCTCTGCTAGTTAAAAACACTATGATGTGCTATTGCCATTTCTTTCATTTCCAAAAATTTACAAACTTCTTCACCAATTCTGCACATATTAACCTTCAGCTTTCCATTCTATACCCTCGTTCTACATTCTGGTGACCTATATTCTAATTATTAATTCCATGTGTTTACAAAATATGAACAATTGTGGTGTATATTCACCATAATTTGTTTATCTATTCACCAGTTGTTGGACACGTGGTTTGTTTCCAGCTTTTGACAATCGTAAATAACACTGCTATGAGCATTGGTATGCAGATCCCTACACCTAGTAATGGCATCGGTGAGTCACGTGGCAAGTCTGTATTCAACTTCCTTAGGAAATGCGAAACAGTCCTCCACAGTGGCTGTAGCATTCTACATTCCCACCAACAGTGGATAAGCCTTCCAAATTCTCTACATCCTCATCAACAATTACACTTTTCAGACTTTTTAATAGTGGCCAGTCTAATATGTGTGAAATGATATCTCATTGTAGTTTTGATTTGCATTTCCCTAATCACAAGTGAAGAACATTTTTTAACGTGTTTCTTCACCATTTGTATTCTTGGACAATTGTCTTTTCAATTCCTTTCCCTATGTTTTTTGTTTTTATTTTTTTATTTTTTTAAAAATACTTAGATTTACATAAATATTACACAAAAAATATAGGGATTCCCATATGCCCCACTTCCCACACCTCCCACAACCTCCCACATAAACATCTTTCATTAGTGTGGCACATTCATTGCAATTGATAAACACATCCTGGGGCTTTGCCATTAAGCATGGATCATAGTTCACATTGTGGTCTATACTCTCTCTCACACAGTTCTGCACATTATGTGGTGATATAATGGCCTATATCTGTTGTTGCAATGTTACTCAGGGCGATTCCCAAGTCCCAAAAAAAGCCGCTGTATTACAAGTGTTTTTCCCTCTCCCTGCCCCCAGAGCCTCCAGTGGCCACTGGCTCCACATCAATGTTGTAATTTCTTCCATTGCTATAATCACAATATGTCTATAGTAGAATATCAGTAAGTCCACTCTAGTCCATAGGTCTTCCCCCAATCCTGAGGAGTCTGGGAAGGTGATGTCTACTACACCTCCAATTGTGAGGGAACTTATATCCCATGGGGAAGATGGATGGGCCTATCCTGCCTGGAGCTACAGACTCTCTCCCTTCCCTGGGACAGCTATTGTCCATCATCATCTCCCTGCCAGTTGTCCTGGGTGAGTCTGATGAGCTGTAGAGTAAGTGTTGCAGCTCCACTGGGCTTCCGGGCCCAGCTGGCACAAAGACAGCCCAAAGACTCGAGTCTCTGTACATATACCTACAAACTCCATCACCAAGTATAGGTTTAAATAGAAGGGACAGAAGAGCCAAGTGCAGGGAAGACAAAATTGAGTCTGACTCTATCACTCTCGGGGGCACAAACTCCAAAGTAGGGCCCACTGACAATGCACCAAATTTGGGAGCGATCTGCCCTGACCATAGGACCTGGGTGTCTCCAGAGCCTTCAGGAGCCCCACTTTGGAAGTCTATGAGATCCTGCTGAGATGTGAGAGAACGATACCTCTAGGATGACCTCTTAGCCATATAAACTCATTTGTCTTTACATTTTCCCCCTTTTATTTGAGGTCTTTTTCCAGGTGCATTGCTAGTTGGTGCTTGGTAGCAATCCCTCAGTGTCAGGGAGGCTCATTCTGGAGTCATGTCCCACGCTGGCAGAAAGGTAACGCATTCATATGCTAAGTTTGGCTTAGAGAGAGGCCACATTTGAGCAACAAGGAGGCTTTCAGGAGGCAAACCTTAGGCACCCTGTAACAATAGCCTAAATTTCAATTTCAAGAGCAGACTCATTAGCCTAGGCATCAATACCAAGGGCCCATCAGTGGATCATCCTCCTTTGCCAGTCACTGCCCATGCACTTGTGGGACTGTTGCTGCTCTATTAGAGAATGTGGCAAAGCTCTCCAGGATGGGAATTCAGTATTCTCTCATTTATTGGGTGAATCTCCACCCACTATGACAATGCCCCATTAACCTTTGAACATTTTTATATCCTTATATGTATGCTTAGGTGAACTTCCTCCCATTCATCCCCCGTCCCTGACACCCCACACCAATGATTCTCCCCTGCCCAAGTTATAACCTTTCATCAAAGATGAAGCCATTACAATAGTCAAATACAATTAATAGGAAAATGAAATAATAATGATAAGTTTAAATATAAGAGATAAAATACATAAAAATTTAAAAAAACACTAAAACTAAAATTAAAAGATTAGGATATTTTAAAAATGAAAAATATTAAAAAAAAAATTTTTTTGACATTTTCCTTTTCAACATTGCAATATCTGGTGTCCTGTCTGTACCGTGGCACCTTCCCCCACTCATTCCCCAGTGTCTCACAATTTTTCATTTTGTTTTCAAAGAAGTTTTAGGTCACAGCAAAGTCACACACAGAATACAAGAGAATCTCATATATCCAACATCCTCCCCCTTTCCTCCCTCCTATATTAATAACTTTTTATATGTGGATGGTATCTTTGTTATAATTGATATACAAACAGTGAAATATAGCTACTAAACATTGTCAATGGCTTACATTATGGTTTACATTTTTGACCATACTCTTTTATAAATTTTGATGATATTTATCATGCCCTGTGTCCATCACTGTAAGATCATGCAGAACAATTCCACTGACCACTAAATACCCCCTGTTCGATCTATTGCATTCTTCCCTTTCCATCCCCTCCCAGGACCCACAGTGACCCCCTGGCTTGACTCGTTGGATGGTAAGATTCATAGTTACATGCCACAAGACTGAGGTCTTGACACACTGGTTTGTCCTCCCATATTAAGAACCACCCATGCTCTTGAGAGACTCCCTCCTGTCTATTTGTGAACAAATATGTCCTCCCGAGGACAGGAGTCCAACTCCTTGCTGCTCATTATGTGGGTCTCCACCCACTGATTCAACACATTATGTCAGAACGATCACTCACATACTCCCTAGAAGCCTGCTCCAGGTGTACCCTGTCCTGAATGTCCCCCATCCAACACCCTAAACCAGTAACCTTTCCTTGTCATATTGCCATAAGAGCATCCCAACTTTGTATTTTCAACCACATACCTGCAAATTCCCAGTGTTCACCTGGTCCCTCTCCCAACCCTCCCCCCAATATCTTGGACCTTCTAACTCACCCTTCCCACTATACCCACCTGTCAACCCTGTACCACCCAACCCAATATTATCACTACCCTCATGTCCTATTCTTTCAATACGCAACTACACTCTTTCACCTTACCATAGATTATGTCCATATGGGTGATGGCTCAAAATATGCTCCTCTCTTTCTATTTCTTATAAACCTAACTTCCAGACAATAGCTCTCTGAGACTGCTCAAGTTCCTTATTATCAGTGAGGTCATGTATTGTTCAATCTTCAATGACTGGCTTGCTTCACTCAACATAATGTCATCAAGAGTCGTCCATGTGTTAGCACTTTATTCCTTCTTACAGCAGAGTAATATTCTGTTGTATGTATGTACCACATACATACATGTAGTTGCGTATTGAATTTGTTTAGCCATTCTTCTGTTGATGGACACCTGGGTTGATTCCAACTTTTGGCAATAGTGAATAATGCCACAATGAACATCGGTGTGCATATATCTGTTCGTTTCTTTGCTTTCAATTCTTCCGGTTACATACCCAGCAGTGGAATTGCTGGATCATATGGAAGTTCTATAGTTAGTTTTTTGAGGCACCACCAAACTGTTCTCCACAATAGCTGGACCATTATACATTCCCAACAGCAGTGAATGAGAGGTCCCATTCCTCTCCAACACTTATAGTTTGCTGTTTTTTTTAATAGCCACCATTTTAATGGGTGTAAGATGGTATCTCATTGTAGTTTTGATTTGCATATCGCTAGTAGCCAGTGATGTTGAGCATGTTTTCACATACTTTTTAGCCATTTGTATTTCTTCCTTGGAGAAGTGTCTTTTTAGGTTACTTGTCCATTTTTAAAATATGTTGTTTGTCTTTTTATTTTCGAGATGTAGCATTTCTTTATATATGCAGGATATTAAGCTCCTATCAGATATATGTTTGCCAATTATTTTCTTCCACTGGGTAGGCTTCCTTTTTATTTTCTTGATAATGTCCTTTGAAGTGCAAAAGATTTTAATTTTGAGAAGATCCCATTTATCTATTTTTTCTTTTGCTGCTCATATTTTGGGTGTTAAGTTCATGAAACCATTTCCTATTACAAAGTCCTGTAGATAATTCCCTACAATATTTTCCAAAGTCTTTATGGCATTGGTTCTTCTATTTATTTATTTATTTATTTATTTATTTATTTATTTATTTATGGGTAAAAATGGAATTTTTCACAATACATACCAATATTTGTAAAATGATATATGCATATATATGCATATATGTGCATTTGCTTACAAAAATGTTATATATATATATATATATATATATATTTTTTTTTTTAAGAAGTGCTTAGAGTACCTAAAATATTACACAGAACCT